>CAJNIZ010043005.1:48799-145608 GCA_905231905.1 Symbiodinium pilosum
GTCTTGGAAAAAAGCTGGCTCAACTGCGTTGCATGTTCCGTGAGGTCAAGCCATATTCAAAACAATATGTCTCATAGTCGTAGCCCCCTCACATTGCATTTGATCATAGTCCCAAGCAATATTGTTTATGGCTCATAGGCAAACCAACACCCGGGTCGCTTATTCTTCCCAGAAGCAGTCGAAAAGAGCATTGCTTGCTATGGACATTTTGTCGCCTCAGCGGATGTATGGGCTGGGTTGTGGGCTTTTGATACGGTCATGGGTATTTGTCATTTTTTAAATGCTTTACACATGGAATGCCAACTGCCGATAATCGTGGCACAGCCCGGTTTGGGATGTTTGCGTCTCAGGTGGAAGAGTTGGCCAGAGAGAGGCCAGGAAGAAGAAGCTTCTGGAAAGTACTGCGTGAACTTTAACGCCACTTGCCAGGTGGTGCCTTCCCAGGCGGGAGAGGGACACTTGCAGCCCACTTCAAAAAGCAAGTAGTAGAAGCAAAAAACATCATAGGTCATTATAGGCATTGGGTCTCAAAAGCGAGCAGGACACCACTTGGGTATAGCCCTTCGTCAGGCCACTGACCGGCTGACATTGCCGCCGGGCTTGGAGGAATGGAATGGCAGAGCCCTTGGAGACCTCAACAGCCTTCAGCGAGGTGTCCATGAAAATCACGAGCTTTCCCTGCCTTGAGGCACCAACTATGACGTCTTCAGAACAGAAACACCAACATCCCAGGCAAGGATGAGATCACAAATCCCAGTTTGTGGCATAGCAAGATTGAGCTGCTTAACAAAGGCAATGGCACCGATGCCTGGCAGGGACTCCAAGGCGGATCTGCTAACATCTACAAAGAAGTTTGAATTCGAATGCCTCTTGCGGCAGAGGATGTCTACCTCTTCCGAGAGACGTTTGGCATGCCTATGCCATCTGCCCTGCCAGACATGGCCCCTGCCCTGGGTATAAACAAGTCCGAACGTGGCTTGGGCATGCAATGCATTACGTGACCTTGGCATGGTGCCAAGTCCGACTTGCAGTTGGGCTTGCCGGTGCCCGACGAGTCAGGTCTGGCACTTCATCATCTTGTTTACTTTTGAAGAGTGAGGGCGCCCTTTGTCAGGTGCTGATGCTCCTGCGTATGTGCACGTACCTCTCAGGACAGCATCTCATAGCGTGAAGCGATGCGAAGCATTTTCGTCTGTATTGCCATTCTGCATTTGAAGCCAAGGCTGGACGAAATTGATGCGGACTTGCTCAAGGGAGCCTTGGCACGCAAAGCTTTGGATGAAAACACGTGAAGACGTATTGACAGATTGGGACATGTTGACATCTCAGGAACCATGTGTGCAGATGGTAGTCTTGCCCTGAGAGCATTGAAGTCACCTGCGTTTCGCAATGATACGGACGCTGGTCTGAGGCAGTACCACTGATGTCAGTGAGACCAGCACGGTTACGGACGAGCCGGTAGCAGAGGCCGCTTTGCCATTCACTAGCGGCTTGTCTGATCAAGACATCCGCGAAGGAGCAGTGGATGGAGAGCTGGTAGCCCAGTGTGGTTCGATGCAGAAGTATGCATGTCATGCTAGCTACTTATTTGCTCTATGTCTATGTTGCTCTGCTTCAGGCTATGCTTACAGCACAGCCTGGTATGGGAACACTGGCTACAAGCTCGGCTTGTGAGGTTGACATCGCACGGCTCTGCAAGACTTGCTTTCCAGGCACGAGACATTTCATGGCGATTTAATTTCTTTTGTGGCTGCAGGTGCTGGGGCCGATCTTTCGGGCTATGGCAATTTTGGAAACGAGAGCATGTGACTGCCCAAGCCTGCGGAGGGGATCACCATGGGAAAATCACTGCCGGGATTGCCCTTTGCTTAGGCTGTCAACTGGAAGTGCTGGCCTCACTCGATCTGCGGAATGTCGTCTATCTATACTGCACAGGTTGTTCAAGCCACTCGCGCGAGCAACTGCACACATCGCCTTTCAATAGTCTTTCAATGGGGGTTGGACTCAACTCCGCTAGCTGATCCGATTCGGCAGCTGGATTCAGCATGCAACTCACACGGCCATGACCGATTTGCTCAGAGGTTGGAATGCCTGGAACGAAGGTCTACATCTCAGCATGCAGTCCAGTGCTGGTTCGCAGCCATTGCACATCATTGCACAGCAAGTGGCCCAAGATGGAGCATGCCGCAGCTAGTGAGTCCCAAGAGGCTGCCAATACATGGTTTCCATGAAGCAACCAGCAACATCAAGAGCAAGCCAGTATGTGTCATATGCGCCAACAGACCCTCAGAACTCAGCGAGCTCAGTCATCAGTTACTGCGTCGTACTTGACTGCTTCGCCATGGCCTCCGACACCGGGTCAAGACCTCAGAGCTCCCTCCCTGCTTTGCTCTGCTTCGCTCTGCTTCGCCCTGCTTGGCGCTGCTTGCCAGACCAAACTCAGCTGGAGGTCGCCTTTGTCACCCGGAGTTCTTGAGAGTACATCCTTGCTTGAAGACGTCATCAAGGAGTGGCGTGCGACCCGGTGATCAGATCGGTGTCGGCTATCGCGTAAAACGAGCCTTACAGGGTATGGAGGTTGGCCTCTCCGCACATGCGCCGAAAGGGAGGGGAGGCGGGAGAGAGCCAGGGAAAGGTGGAAAACTTTCTTTTTTGGTGTACCACAGAAGGCTGAGGCCTGGTCTGCAAAGCGCCTGCTTCGGGGTCTGGACAAGAAGCGGTAAGAACTGCTGTCAACATGTTCAAGAGACCCCATACAGCCCAGATGTAGGATGTTGCAGCCTACAAGCGACTCGGTCTTCAACGGATACAGTTCTTGAACTTGTTTTCTAGAGTGGGAATATAGATATATATATATATGTACTCTGCGCCAGCCTGGCAAGTGGCTTCATGCTTCGCACTCAGAGTCACATGCCGCAGTCCCTGCCTCTGGTAAGGCTCCATATGCTTCGTGGTATTGTCAAAAGGTGGCGCCACGAAATGGTCGCAACGATCAGTTGTCCATGGGGGTGTTGGACAGTAAGCAGTCAGTGACTGCTCTTTGGTATGTTTCATGTGGCCTTCATGATCCTTCATGTTTGAGGCAGCGACCGACCCCTGCCAAATGGCTCCTCACATCTGGCGCAATATCAACTACGGTGTGCAAGTCATGTTTCTGGATGACGGTGTAGCGCATCAGTGAAAGCTACTCAGAATGGCGTCAAACTTGCTCGATTTAAGAATATGTAGATACCTAGACGCTGGTTGCTGGCACCAAACATCAATTGAAAAGGTGAAGGTGAGTAGCTGTGCTTTGGTGAGGAGATTGCTGCTGACCCGTCGCAGCTGGACTCAGAGCCCGTGCGCCAGGAACTCCTAAGGCATTTCTTTACGTTTCGCTGCCTTCATGCAAACATGTAAACATGTTTGCTTCAATTTGACGCCTTTCTCCATCTTTGCTTGATGTCGACAGCGCTTTCTCAATGTGAACATACTCTCAACGTACACAGACAGCTTTTCAAAATGCGGGAATCGAGAGCGTTCTCTGCCAAGGCTACTGCTATTTTAGGTTGTTGTGTCCGTCTATACTGAACTGTTGAGAGTGGGTTGGTTGTTGCGGCTTCTTGTCTGCTAGTCGGTATGCAAAATGGGAGCTCCACGTCCTTTTTTTTACAGACGGGGCCCTCCTTTAATTATGGGGTGTGACCCTTTCAGAATTCCGGAGGGCATCTCTTCCTCCTCTACACAGGCTAGCACTGCTTCTCTGTCTGTGCAGGCTCTACGACTTGTCGCGCTGGGGTGCAGGGAATGCCACAGTGGCACGCTGCATGCGGTACCTCAAAGACCCGCACCTTGGCAGCAGGGCAGCGCTGAGATATCAGTGTAATCCGAAGAAAAAAGCAAATCTCTTCCAGGAATGAGCTTGCATCTGGCAAAATGGCAATGATGCGAGTCTGGCACTGAGTGGAGTGTCAATTTCAAACTTGTTCCATGCCTCGTGCAGAAGGAGTTGCTGAGGTGCTCGATTTTCTAATGGATGTCAAAGATGGCCAGCTGGCTGAAGCATTTTCTCGGGAGCTGAAATTCTTTGTGAACATCGCGAAGAAAACAAAGGCCGACAAGCAAGTTCTTGTTTCGGAGCGCTGCCAAGTTGCTTGTTTTTTGCCTTTGTGGACTGCAGGAGAAAGAACGGCGGAAGCGATGGCCTCTCAGAATTTGCATTGCAGGATGACCATTCGTCAAATCCAGGCAAAGAAACCTGCGACTCGTGACAGACTGATCATAAAGCGGGTAACACTGAGGACGCCCAACCTCTGTCTTCAACAACAAGGCCCTGCCAGAAGACATTGAAGCCATGCTGTCGATTACTCTGGAGCTGCTGGATAAGTGGGGCCGGTATTATGAGACTTCAGGAAGCCTTAATGGGATGAAGATCGTGGAAGCCTGGAAGGAACTGACCAAAGAGAACGTTCGCTTCCCCCAAGGTCCTGCGGAATATGCTTTCCTAACGAAGCCTTCAGCCAGCCGAGACGCGGGAGCTTTCGGTTTCGGAGGAAGCGAGGCGCCTGCTGTTGCGCCTGCTGCGGCCACGGAGGAGCTCTCCGAGGCGACGCTGCAAAGTTTGGCCACGGAGGTGCAGAGCGCGATCGCCCAACACGGGCTCGGCTCCACAGAGGTGGCGGAAGCAAAAGCACATTACGAGTCAACACTCGCCCAATGGCAACATGCAGCAGCAGAAGCTGTGGAGAAAGGGGACATGGCAGCCTATGAGCGCCTCTCTGAAGTTGCAGTTCGATATGCTGAGCTGGGAAACAGGATTGATTCATCTCCATCGGTTTCAACGGAATTTTCACGGACTTTTTCCGGGGTTTCCCCATCACCACCCGACTCAGACACGATGCAGGAGAGCCACGCAAGTTCACACAAGAAGCACCGGCGACGCAAAAAGGATGCCCAGATCGAGGGGTCAGAGCCTCAGCCCGAGGCGGCCATGACTCCGAGCTTTGGGCAGCCCAGCTGGGCTGATGCGGATGAGGCTGTGGCCGCCTATCGTTCTGGCGAGTTCGGCGGAAGCTTTGGTCTGAGCTCTACGGCTTTTCCGTCAACTCCCGGGGACGCTGTCAGCGACCCCTTTGCTACGACCATGACTGCTGATGGTTTCGGCGGTTTCGGCGCCTCATTTCCCGAATCTAGCCCGGGCATTGCTCAATTTGGCAGCTCCTTGGCCATACCATGGAGATTTTGCAGCTGTTTTTTGGATGCTCATTGCCGTTTCAGGGCGGCACCGACTTAGCCTAGCCGTGGGTGCTTCTAGAAGACCAGTGTTGCGACCTGTGGTAAGTGTAGCTCGAAGCTTGTGTGCATGAGGTGAGCAGGCTGGAGGATTTGCTTCGGACTACAGCTTCAACAGTGCTGGCTTTGAGGTGCCAGAATCCAAGCCCTCTCAGCCATCCATTGACTCTGACCTCCAGTTTGCTCGAGCTGCTGGTACAGGCTCGCCTGAAGAAAAGCTATCAAGGAGTTGCCCTTTTCCTTTTGATCCACAGGGGACCCAACCGGCCCAACCTTCAGCGGCTCTGCCAGCGCCATGATGGCTATGGCTGGTATGGCTGGGGGCTCTGGAGGCCTTCAACCTTGACCTTGTTGGAGAAGAACCCCCGCAAATCCCGCAAGCAACTTCCCAGTACATATGAAGTGCTGCGGTCAGGTGAGAGGTCACACTCAGCTGATGCCGAGCAGAGCTTGGAGAATGTTGATGCTGTGATGGCCAGTGGCACGCTTAAAGACTGCAACCTCCAAAGCAGTCTAATATGATGCTTAGTTTCTTTGAGGTGGGAGCCAGGCTGAAGAGGAAGACTCCTTGCGCCAACAGTGCGAAAGGTTGCAAGCAGAGGCCGCTCGCTTGATCCTACAGTTGTAAAAGCCAGATTTGGCAGCCAACTGAGGTGGACGAGCTCAAGAGCCAGTTGCGAAGCAGTGCTAGCTCCAAGGAGCTGAAGGCCTTCAACACGTGTTTAGTTCCTGAGCGCTGGAGGGCGCGTGCTCTTGCAGCAAGCTCTGACGCAGCAAAGGTTGGGAGCTGTTGCCGTTGCAGTCATCCGCAGGCCGCTCAAAAACGCATCAACGAGCTGGAGCAGGACAAGACAAGACGTACAAGTAGCGACCCCATGTCTATCTCACCATTTGTCAGGAGGGCCAGGGCAACAAGGACTTGACAATTGTAGCTCTGCGGGAGACCAACATGCAGATCCAGGTGTGGTTGGGACATGTTGGAAAGCATTCAAAACACTTCGAAAGAGAGGACTCAGTGAGGACGTGAGTGAGGGGGTTTTTGGCGGTGCCGCCTCCACAGGCTGAACTAGACCGGCGTTGCCTTGACTTGGCCGCCGCAAGGCGCCGGGCATCTGAGGCAGGGCATTTATTGCGCTGCAAAAGTTGAATCAGTCTGACAGATGAGGCTGAGAAGCGCCTGGCAGAGAAGGAAGAGGCACAAAGAATGCTGAGAATCTGTAATCTTGGAACTCTGGGGAAAGGGTTCGCTTGAAACAGGTCTTCTCTGACACCTGCCAGCGTCTCGTGGAAGCACAGCAGCGTGTAGCCGAGCTGGAGGAAAAACTCGTGCATGAGAACCAGGCGCAGCTATGACTCTGAGTACATGTCAGATGATCAGATGCGTCTCTGACGTTCATACCAGCAGGTGCAGAAGTCGCTTCAGGACCGCTTGAAGGGTAGCCTCAGCACGTTTGCCTTTGCAAGCTGGAGAAAGTTGCAGCTACACCTTGGGGTTTTGCGAAGCCTCCTGTCGTGCGAAATCGAAAGAATACCAGCAAGCCTTAAGTTAGATGAAGGCTGTTCTTGAGCCCAGTCATGCAGTTGGATGTTTTCTTGGTAACCTTCCAATAACAACTAAAAACACCCATAACAGGCTGAAGGATGGAGCGTGACAAGCAATTCAAAGAAATTAGAAGCAACAGTCTAAGATCAGCACATTCCTTGCCAGAACATCTCCAATCTTCTGGTGGGTGCAGCGTGGTGGGGATGCCGCGCCAGGTGCACAAGCTCAGCAGACAGTGGCAGAAGTCGAGCTGAGGCTGATGGGTCTGAGGGCGAAGCAATTCCCTGCGTACAAAACCTTCCTGGCACTGGCAAACACCTTGAGCAGGCAAGCAAGACATGCGCTTTCTTCTGCCACCGGGCTGGAGGCTGACCCGCGAAGGAGTGAAGAAACTCGCTGTCATTTAGCATCATGCAGCTGAATCTGCTCCTTTTCCAGATAGGAGAAGCGTTCCCTACGGTGGCGGCGCACCTCCTGGAGCTCTGCAAGCTCTTGGAGCTCTGCCCGAGCCAACCCGGTCCTTGGCCGTGCATCAGGCCCAGAAGCCTTTTTCTGACTGGAGTGCGTTGTGGGGATGCCCTTGCGGTTTTCGCAAGTTGGCAGGCGGACGAGTTGGCTTCCACGATCTCAGACAAGGCACCTGGCAGGCACGTTGCGGAGCAAACATCTTTTCGCGAAGTGAAGGTTTTCACGTTTTCGTCCTTGTGAGTCTGAAATCAGGTCTGACGCCTCCAGGCTCGCTGAAGCGAGGCCAGGGCTTTTCTGACTCAGCTGAGTGCTGCTTCGTACGCTGCCATGCGCTTCTCAGGGAGCCGCAGAAGGCAGCAGCTCTGCCGAGGAGCACCGCGGAGGTTCGGCGAGTCGGGACCATTGCGTCCTGACACTATTCTGTCAGCACTGTGAGTCATGAAGCTGCGCGCATTTGTCTATGTCCACAATTACGTATGTGGATACACTCAGCAGCTAACATGAAGTGAAGATTGCATTTGTTAGAGTTGTTCTGCTGTCCTTATAACAGTGCCTAGAAAATCCACACGATATTGTAGCTTCCATTTTCTTTCCCGTTCCTTCATCAACTGCAGACCTGGATGCAAACTCCTCGGATCTGGCAGCCCCTGGGAGCCCTGGTCAGGCCAGCTGCCCACTCTTTAAGCTCCATGGTGGGCTAAACCAATACCACAATAAGGGTTCTAATAAGGATGCTAATGATCTCCATAAGGTGCTATATGGGGATCTCCAATTTGGTCCAGGCCTCATGTGAGGGCTTGTGAGTATGATTTTGGTGACTGGTGATCGTAGTTCATCATCGTTAGGGAGTTTGGCGAGTATATCATCAACATATATCTAAAAAAATATGCGCTTTCGTTTTGGGGGAGGGGTTCTGTAAAGCAATTGTTTTTGTGTCAGAGCTGCTAAGAGACTGTTTGTTTCCGGCCTCAATTATGATTCTGCTTCAGAGGGTTTCCTCAGCCTCATGATTCGCATCTGAGCAGGCGAATGCCGCCTTCGCAGTAGCCTCAATCAAGCATGCACTGGCGGTTGCTATGTGGCGTTGGCACTTGTCTCTACAATGAAATTGCAAGGAACGAGCTCGCGTTGAGAACGAGTTCCCACTTCCGCGAGTTACTGGTGAAGGCCCAGGGCACCCTGTACGAAGATCAGCAGGCTCAGGGCATAGGTCAATCACAATCAGAATAATGTTTGCGTGTCTCAGCTGGAGCATGGGAAATGTTGAGGTTCTCCTGACAATGAGCATGCATGTCACACCTTCAACGTCCAGAGTCTCCCGACCGAGCATCGAGTTTGAGGCAGAGAAACGTCTGCCACTCAGCATGTCCCAGCGTCCCAGCTCTGACTTATCAAGGCTGTGCTTTCCAATCGTGGCGGTCTCAGCAAATTGTCCCTGCAACTTCGCCTCATTTCGACCGTTCCATGCATATTGCAGCCTTCAGAGCAGGTGGCGGCCACCAAATTCATGATGGGTGCTCAGACTTGTGCGTTGTTAAATGCCAAGGTTGTGTGAATGATATCCTTCTCTACAGACTGCTGGCCCAGGATGTGAAGCTCCAGCCCGCAGCTGATGCACATAGTCCCCGCACCCAGCTTTAATGTGAAGTGCTGTCCATTGGAGCAGCAGTGAAGGTACCCTTTTTTTTTGCCACTGGGAGACTGGAGCCATTCAAAGCACAAAGGTGTGGCAAGCCGCTTTGACTTGCAATTGCAGGTGAGTCCTGCGCAAGTTGACAGAGCTTGTGATCCTTGATGGAATACTGTCATGCTATAGCGTCAGGAAATCCTCAGAGTCAAAACTCTCTGGCCCACGCATGTTTGTTCGGGACCACCGACGGCAAGCACGGCTGTTGGGTCTCAGTCAATGATGCGGACATCGAAATATGTTGATGCATACCCCATGAACAGCAGTTCTCTTGACACCTTGCCGTTTTTCGGAAAGTGCACAGCCACGTTTGGGAGCCTTAAGGTTGCTGCAGTGTGAGCGGTACTGTAGCTTCGACGGTCTCATTCTCAATGATTGTCTGAAAGTCCGGAGGTAGCGTATGCAGGGGGAGGTCTCTGCACAACCCACAAACCCAACCAAGCTGCAGTGCAGATGATGGCAGGTGACAGGCCAGGGAAGGGGCCACTCCTCAATGCTCTGGCCGCAGCACCAGCTGCGCTTTCAAGGCAAGCTGGAGGCGGGCGGCGGCTTTCTGCTTTCAGAAGTCGTTCTGTTTCATGTCAAGTGTGAGAGACGACGTGCTGCTGTTCATCCTGTCATGCAAGCGATGTGTCAGAGGGCAATCATTTGTCTGCCGATGGGCTGTGTGGGTTTGCATGGCGAAGCCAAGCTGCCACTTCCTCATGTTGGAACCCAGGTCTGGTTTGTTGTGTTGTGTTCCGAGCTTCCGAACGGTAGGGCACAGCTGCTGTTTTGCAGGACCATGTTTTCAACAGCAGGCATAACTTTCTCAACAAAGTCGAACAGTTTTGGCGGGTTCACAGCACGCATGCCTGCACTTAAACGCCGACCGGAGTCCCGTACTTCTTGACATGCAAGCAGTTTCCAGATGCAAGCGGGACTCTCCCGGATGAAGCTTAAGGCATTTTGATAGTGTGCCACTTTGCAGGTGTTTGGTGTGGTGGATTCATCGGATGGGGGCCCTCAGGCATAGCGTTCAAGACAGCTTTCATCCTTTTGTGTCTTGAAGTGTTTTTTTTGCTTGAGGTTGATCTTTCGTATCTTCTGCCGGACAACCAATCCCTCAGGCTCACAGCTCAGCAGCTCAGAAGCTTACTGAAACTTGCTTGTCGCTTTGGGATGACTGGCTTTTGTTTATGTTGGGAATGCAGGAATGGCAAAGACAATGGAAGCTACTCTCATGGGTTATATAGGGGACCACTACAAGGATCCATTCCTTCATTCCTAGCTAGCCCAAGGCAAGCTCACTGAAACTTTTTTGCACTATTAGTATTACTCTTCATGTTAGCCCTATTCATATCAGTACTATTCATGTTATTATTATTATTACTAATACTATTGCTATTGCTAGTACTATTACTATTGTTGCTTCTATTACTATTCACATTATTGCTACTATTGCTATTACTTGGGGATGATGACAGGGCTCGCTTGCGGGTGCCCTTGGGCGCCACGCGGCTGATGGCCCCATCGCCTCCGAAGCCTTTGGCCCCGGTGAGGGCACTGCAGCTCTGGGATGCCCCAGCCGCCTGGCAGGAGAAAGAAAGTGGGGTCCTTTGACGTGTGGGGCACATCTTGGGCAGGCAAGTTCGGGGTTCTTTGAAGCTAAATATGGCAAAAGAAGCGAAGGTCTTCTTCTCTGCCAGATTGAGCGTATGGAGCAGAATGCACCAGAGCCAACGCGCCATTGAGTTTCAGTGGGCGGTGAACCCCTAGCCAAGGAGTTCGAACATACAGAAGTCAAGCTCTCAGACCTTCTGGGACCTTGGACCTTGTGCTAGGCAGCTGTGCTTTGCGGACCTGCTGGCATTACCCGTTTGGTGGCCGCGTAAGGTTGCGTGCGTCTGCCAACTGCGGCCATCTCTTGCGGGCCGCGTGGGAGCTTTCGCTGTGTGGCAGGCGGATTTGCATCTAGTCCTAAGCCTGTTGTCAAGTCTTGGTACTTGGTGCTCAGGCCCTGGAGTTGGGCGGTGCTCTGAAATGTTTGCCAGGCGCAGGGGTTGCAAGACGAAGATCCAAGCATCTCAGTGGGCTTCTGTTGTCCCCACGTTCTTTAGGCTTCAAACATGTACCAATCATTAGCAAGAAGATGCAAATGCAGGCTTTTTCGTAAGATTGTGCGTTTGGCTCAGGTGCAGGGGGCTTCCGGGGCGCCTTGTTTGGGGGCTGCTACCCGGCTGGAGAGCCAGTGGACGTGCTGATGCGGGCTGAGCTGGGGCCAATACCTGGAGATGAAGCGATGTCAGCGCGGTCAGCCAAAGAGGACACGACTCGACACATTCCCCTAGCGTTTGGAAGGGTACTGGACTGCCTCATGCTGTGACACCCCCATACCTACCAGTGATTTATGGCATGGAGGACGCTGCTAGGCTGAAAACGAGTTAATCATGTGTCCTTTCGAGTATTTTCTAGTTGATGGACGGAGTCTTTCAGGCAGTGTCTTTGGCCAAGTCCCTTCTTGGCAGGAGCTGTGCCGAATTGCTGTGCGGTCGACATCCCACCTTGTCAACAGGGGTGTGGCGCAGGCACAGACCCTGTGTTGTTTTGCGGCTGCTGCTTTCCATTTGTTACAATTCGCGACTGTTGTTTGCAGCATTGCCAGCCTCACGTCAGCGAGATATCCTTGCCATGTCTGCAGAGTCGCTGCTTCTGCGGAACGGACAAATCCTGACCCTCTCTCATGGCAAAGTGGTCACGAAAAATTGGCTGCATGTGGAGAACGGACTGATTGGTTCCACTGGATGTGGTGAGCCTCCATCACATCTTAAAGGCCAAGCAATGCCGAAAAAGGTAGGGGAAAAGGGTATAAAAGGGCTGCAGACGTTGCCTGAGAGTCGCAGGACGTGCGGTGGACTTGGAGGGGCGGACTGTTCTGCCAGGATTGGCAGACAGCCACCTGCACGTCTTAGCCTTAGTGGAGCCCATGCTTGGGCTGTTGCCGGAAGCGACGGGTTGTGAGCACGTGAGTGCAGATTTGAACTGTCGAGGTATATGCTTTGGGAAAGGCAGATGCGGCAGTAAACCTCGGCGACTGTAAGTCAATCGACGAGCTGAAAGACAGGACACGAGAGCATATGTTGCAAGAGCCCTCCCTGAAAGTCTTAGAAGGTATGGGCTGGGACCAAGACCTGCTCGGGCGAATTCCCACTAGACACGACCTCGACGCCTGTGTTCCTACCGACATTCCGGCTGTTTTTTACCGCCGCTGTCACCATGTTTGTGTACTGAATTCTGCAGCTTTACAAAAGTGCGCTATTACGATGGACACCCCCGATCCAGATGGCGGCGTCATTGAGCGGGACTCTGACCGACAACCCACAGGCATTCTGAAAGAGAGTGCTTTGACACTGCTTCTTGAAAATCTAAAGGAGGAAGAAAGCATTGAACGTCAAAAAGCTACACTTCTCAGAGGCTTGAAGCTTTGCGTGGACAATGGTATAACATTTGTCCAATCCAACGATGGAAAGACCTTGGGAGGAATCAGAATGCCGTTTGAGGCTTACGCTTCCCTGGCCGATGAAAAGAAGCTTCCATGCCGTGTTTTCTTGACGATCGAGTGGCAAGCCGTTGGGCAGGAAGGTATGCCAAAAGCAAAGGCATCGCATCCATCGGGTCTTCTTTCCTGCGATCGGGCCAAGATATGGACGGATGGTGGGCTGGGGGCAAGCACAGCCGCAATGCTTGAACCTTATGCGGACAACCCAGCAAATTCTGGAGTCATGCAGATGACGCGTGCGGAAATTGATTCCACATTAGTTCTCCTGAGAGAGCATGGCTTTAGAGCTGAAGCGCATGCTATTGGTGACCGCGCTGCGACAGATCTTATTGATGCCTTTGAGAAGCTGATGCCTGGTAGCGAGCGGCCAGTCCTTACGCACTGCCAGTTTCTGAGCAAGAGCTTGGTGAGTCGCATGTCTAAGTCTGGTATAATTGCTAACGTCCAGCCTCAGTTTGTGCCGTCAGATCTGCCTATCATCAAGTCTCGGGTAGGCGAGGCAACTGAACGCTTTCGCTATGCGTATGTCTGGAAGACGTTGATGAACAGTGGTGTTCGTGTTGCTGGTGGGAGCGATGCGCCTGTAGAGTCCCCAACACCTTTGATTGGCATGGCCGATGCCATGGAGCATTCCCTGTTCGCGTCTGCTACCTGTCTAGTCTTCAGTATGATTCTTTCCGAAACTTTAAAGAGTATTTCCGTGATTCGCAGGAACTGGGGGAATGTAAGGCACAAACACACACGCACACACACCAAGGAGAGGATGACATTTGCGGAGGCACTATCAATGTACACTACTGAAGCGGCATATGCGGCACGCGCGGAGGAGCTGCATGCAGGTTCTTGCAGCATTGTTGATTTCCAACCCCTGGTTTAGGATAGCAAACATGGATAACGATAGTCAGGAGCGCCTGGGCAGCCTAGAGACAGGCTGGGCGCCACAGCCCAAACCCATGGTTGGTGAGTGTTGCGGCCTAGAGGAAGATCTCATAGTGTCTTATTCATGGGCATAGCGCTCGCCTTCTGACACGTAAGACGTTGTGAAGGGCTTGGTTGCTCAGAGATTCCTTGCGTAAGGTGGGGTGTCTGTGAGGAACCGAAGACTTCCCAAATGTTAAGGGCATTCTTTAGCAGAACGAAGTTCGTGGGCATTTCTGTTGTTTGAACTTGCGTTGAGGCATTACGTAGTCGCAAATATTGTTTTACAAGAATCCGGTCGCACACTTGCAAAGTCGGGGGCATTCATCAGGCATTGGCAGCGTCTGCATTGGGTAGTGGTGCCCTGGGGCTTGTTTTTTCTTTTGCCGGACGAAAGATTTTCTTCGAAAGTTTCATTTTCGCAAGATAGTTTTCGAAGCCAGGTTTCAGGATGGCAACAATGTTTTCTTGAAATTTAGTTAAGAACACAAATGCCTTTTAAAAGATCCACGCAGAATTGCCCTACAAACTTCACAGCCATTCATTGGACAAAAGATTCGCAAGCGCACTGAGACATATGACTTGTATTTCGCTTATATGAAGGTCACTTGCGACACTCCTTTCGCGCCAGTCGATGTGCAGGCCGTTACAGTACCCTCACGGGCTTTGAAGGCTTATTGCCCATTCAAAAAACACCCTCAAGCGCTGCATTGCAAGTGTATTCGAACATTTCTTTTGCAAGCTTTGGCCGCACGATGGTCTTCCTGGAGGCGGGCCGAGCGGTAAGATCCCCGTTTGAAAGAAGCCCAAAACTTCCCAGCAAACTTTCGGGAACCCTGGCATAACAACAAATGATGGGGGAATTTGTTGCTGCTTGGGCGGAGCTGAGCTGGTAGCCAGTGAGAAGTGACAGAAGTGAGAGGTGTGCTCCAGCTACAGGGTAGCATGTCAGCCCCTTCCATATTTCCATGACATCGTCGCCGTGTACAGAATCAGGCCGCGTAGTCAGATCGTTAGATACTCATGTGATTTTTGGGCAAGAGCTTAAGTGTCCTACACGCGTCTCTGTGGTGATTGCAGTTGTCTGGGCTACGCGGGGTGGACAAGCTTCCCTAAGAACCTTGTGTTGACTCCAGAGTGTGTAGGGATTTTACGCGGACTGGGAAAGGTAAGGCACTTCAAGGCACTTAGGACATGGCTTTCTTCAAGGTGGGCTGGTTTTTGGTTGGCTGGACAGGTAAGGAAGCTGACTTCATCATCCTATCACTCCGCGGCAACGGGGAACCCAGCGCCTCCGATTTGCGCAGCGCCGTGGTTGAGAAAGTCTTTGTGCGCCTCGGGCTTTGACAAGTGCATGGTTTTGTCTGCTTTCTGCTTATTGCACATCTTTGTACTGAGCTGGATCCAGGCATGGACGCCTGGTACACGACTACCTGGCAGATAACGAAAAGCGA
This sequence comes from Symbiodinium pilosum, assembly GCA_905231905.1. Lineage (NCBI taxonomy): Eukaryota > Dinophyceae > Suessiales > Symbiodiniaceae > Symbiodinium > Symbiodinium pilosum. The sequence continues at coordinate 63,679 of CAJNIZ010043005.1, forward strand.
AAGAAGCGTCGCTTGACGGTTGGAGACGCACCAGGCAAGAATGGAGCGCCGTTCCCCTGGATCCACGGCCGATGTCCGTGTCCTGCGTGCGATCCCTGACTTGCACAAAGCAGAGAAAAAAACAGACCAAGACCGCGGGCAGGAAGTCGCAAGGGCTCTCTCATTATTCTTCTGAATCCTATGTGGGAGTAGTGCACTGGAGGGTGTTTTATGCGAAAGATCGATCTAATTATTTCAAAGGGCTAGGATGTTGGAAGTGCCAGTGCACATCTCTATCTTTGTACTTGCATGGCTTGCATGTAAACAGCTGTGAGCATCAGGCTGCCATCGATGTGCTATGTGACCCAGTGGGGAGACCCTGAATGATAGGATGCCAACCGCGAGGGTTGCAAAGCTGTGACTTAGGATTCATCCGTGTTTGTGCTGCAAATAGCAGCATGCACGAACGTAGCGTCGCATGTCGCAGCGTGAAAAAGGCGGCCGGCTGCACAACGTATGTGTGTTGGGGCCAGGTTTTCTGCAGTGCGACGCTCATTGAGAAGACACGCTTTCATGCAGGGCATCAACCATGCAGCTGTAAGTTGAGTCGGAAAACGTTTGCGCCAAGGAACCTGGAACAACGGATACAGCGATTACGCGCCGCAGTACGGAAGCTTTGCTTTATGTCTTGCTCTAAGTCCAGAATGCTTCGCTCAGTGTTGACCTGTTCCCGGCTGGATGTATAGCTTGTCCACAGGAGCAATGGCATCAAAGGTCAAAAGCACAGCCATTGGGAATCTTCAAAAACGCGACAGGACCGGTTGTCCATGCGCCCAGAGCATCCCAGAGCCCAGACTTAGTGAAGCCGGCTGTCAGAAGCACTCAGACAGACGAGATAGGCACCAGAGATTACCCAACATGCAGTCTTGCTGGCATATATCCTGCATTTGCGGCGCTCCTGCTGGTCAGGGTAGCAATGGGGTGTTGTCAGCAACAGCTCGCTGGCGGCTGCTAGAGAGATGAGCCAAAGCTTGAGTTCCGAACAATTCGTGATCAGGGAAGGCTCGTATGTACTGTTTGTGGCTAAAATGACACATGGATGAAATTGAATCGTCTGCATGTGATGCCAATTCACAGCTCCAATCGTGTTCCTAGCGCTGCTGCAGAGGCTTAGCATTAATGAAGGATGTCCAACGTAAGCGGGGATAGTGGATTCCTTGCGGAAACTGGTCTGAGGCTGAGAATGACATCTGCGGAGAGGAGCTTGCAAAGCAATCTGCTTGTTCAACAAGCTTGAAAAGCTCGGGCGAAAGTTTTCGCCCTTGAATTCATGGGGCATGCCAGCCCAGACTACACCTGGAACTGACGGCGTCAATCTCGCCTGCAGATGGGTGCAAGGCATGCCCAGCTGTTTTGCAGGCCTTTGAAAGGGACCTTGGGAGGTGTGTCAGTGTGATTGTGCGAAAGCCAATTTGTTGTCAAGTTGCCATATCACGTGCTGGGTTGAGGCGTTGTCAGGCATTTACTGTGAAACAACACAGTGTGCGCTGCCAGAATGGCCAAAGTTGCACCTGGCTGTTTTGTCAGGACAGTCTCTGGGAGAGCTGTTCAACATAAACATGCTTCGCGTGAGCTTTGCGTAAGCTTCGCGTGAGCTTCGCGTGAGCACCCGGGCGCCCCAACCAAATTGTAAGCCAATTCGCGTTTTGGAGAAGCCGCCCGGGTGTGAGCGCCAAGGCCGGGGCCGGTTCGTTGGGGCCCCCAAAAAGCCGCTGTTGACTTGAAGGTGCCTTGAAGGTGCTGCTGGGCCATAGGGCCCAGCTTGCAAATCTTGCTGGTGGACAGTCCGGCCTTAACGAAGTAAATCGTTTATCAGAGGCCTCAGGACCTTGTCTTGCCAGCGAGTTCAATTCACGCCCTGTTGGGCCTTTGCACAGAATCCTGCAAATGTCATCCTACCTGCCTGGCCCTCAGCTCTTGGCAACATCCAGAGGAAACGGCAGCCGAATTATCTGAAATTCGCCCATGTCAGCCCATCAGTACTGTTGAGGCCTCGAGCTCAGCATCCTGATCCTGAGAGATTGTGCAGCATGCTGGCCTGACTGCAATGCATAGTTTTGGTGCCTAGTTTTCGGTATCAGACGTGGTACGCTAGTTCTTGAGAACGGCGCGCTGCAGAATGGTCAAAAGCATGCTGCTTCAAACCTGGTTGCCAACTGTCCAGTGGACCTCTAAATTTCACGTACAGCACAGGGGGACAAGCCTTTAGTCTGTTCCAGGTATATGTGGTTGCTGCGGCAAGGTGCAGGAATTCAGCCGCGGGCTGGAAGTGTAATGCCTTCTCAAGCTCCTTGGCTTTGAGATCGGGAGAGGCAAGAAGTTCATTCAGAAGGTACAGAATGCTGCATGCAGCAAAGCCTCCCAAAGAGATCTCTCTCGGCTGTCTAAACAATATCCTATCAAGATTTAAGCGCTGGATCTCCCAAGCGCAAGTTTCGGTGTGCACAAACTGATGCCACACACGATCCGATGGTTCCTATGAATGGCATTCGGCCACCTATCAGGAGAAACACTTCTGCAGTTCTCCTTAAAGCATGTTGCTCAGCAACAAGGATGGGGGACCTCCTATCAGGGGCCCTCTTTGAAAAAAGGGCAAAAGTGTCTTTCAGTCAGAGTCAAGACGGTGCTGGCGCGGCTGTTTGCTCTAAACTCTTGGGCCGCAGCGTGCATGAAACACGCGAGAAGCTTGCCATACCTTTTCCTGCAGGACATTCAGGCGCAATCAGTGGTCGTCTGCTCGTCCAAGGCTGATGTCTGATTGTCAACCCTCAATGAAGTGCTTGAGCTGCCACCTTATGAAGGCAGGCTTTGGAAATCTTGGAGCGCCAAGTGGTTTGGTGGCAGTGGCAAGGCGCGGGGTGGTTGCCTGAAAGGCCTTGCCACTTCAAACCACATAGCAGGAGCATGCTCCTCTTGGTGCTGCGCTCAGCCATTACAGAGTGCCGTATATTCATCATGTTTCTAGAACATGGAAGGCCATTGTCATCATTTCAAGGGGTGCTGGTACAGAATTCTAAGACCGTTGCCCGCAAAGCGAAGAGGGCGAGTGAGAGCGGCTGCGATGGTCAGAAAGAGCTAAGGGTAGACAACGAAGCAGACCGAGCAGTGACATGATAACGCCTTGTATTTTTACATGATTTTGGACGCGTAAGTGAACGAGGTCACGTCATATTGCATGACTTGATCGTAGGAGGTTCAAGTCACACCGTCATAGGGAAGCTTTTTGTTATGCTTGGCTCGGAACTTCTAGATCCGTGGGATCATGGCCCTGCGCCCCTAATCTAGTCCTCATCATTACATATTCGCCTTTCATTCCTCGATTGCCCTCGCAAACCAAGTTCTGAATTCGATTCCATGTTCGTTCCATATCCGTTACATGCTCGCTCCTGATTCGAGAAGCGAGGAGTTGCCTGGAGACCTTGCCGACTGCGAGTTTGCAAAGTTAATCTCGTCTTGCGACATGCACAAACTGCCGAGGGTGTCCGCTTCCAACACACCGCGTCAATTCTGCGCTTGGTTTTCGGACAATATTGTAGTTTTCAGCGAGAGAGAGAGGAGAGATCATGATCATGTGCTTGGACGCACCACGCTAGCCTGTGCAGACTCATAGATTCAGAACATGAGCTGCGGTCAAAATTACCGTCTATTTACTTCATTTAGTCTAGGCGGTAGTTGTTGCGCAAAAGTCCCCAAGATCAATTGGGGACGTTCTAAAACGATAGGCATATCTCATCTAGGCTAGGGATTTTTGAGAAGATCTCCCAAAACGTGGAGATGGACACGATAACTCAAAAACCGATAGAGGCCAAACACGTAAATTTGATGCCACCTCATTTTCATGCGGATGTTCCCCGATGCAGTGTCACGCACATCAGACGTGGACACACGTTGAGCAGCAAGTGCACGCATCCAGGCCCTGGACTCACAGCTTCGCCCCTTACAGAAATAGCGACTCTGCTGGCACAATCTGGCACAGACGGCTGAAGCGTCGCACGTTGGCTTGCGGCATCTTGCGGCGTCGTTTCTTTCCATTCCTGCTTGCAAGATCTGACAGCGGCTGGTTTCAAGGTTTCCGATAAGTGTCCTGTGGGCACTCCAGCTGGGTGTTGTTGCCGTAGGTGGATTAGTCGTTATCATCCTCCTTGTTGCGCACATCTGCTTTCTGCTCCGAGCAGATTCTCCGCACGGACGAGCTAAATTGCCTGTAACTGTCCTGCAATGTGCAATATGTTGAAGTTTTATTGGTCATGCTGCGCTGCTCATGCGTGGGGATGAACTAAGGAGCCCTGTCACCCTCCCGTATCTATGAGTAACAGGGAGGGTGTCTTCCAACATACATGAGTCTTGGAATTAAATGTTACCAACCTTGCATATTCATATCTGTTCAATATCGGTCTCTTCAACCATCCATCTCTGTTGGTCTATCCATGCAATTATCTATTTGTGGCCTATATCTATCTATCCATCGATCGAACCTAAGCACGTCCAAGGGTATGTTGATCTGCGTCTTTCTCACCTGCTTGAGGAGAGGCATGGGCAGAGGTTTGTGAGGGCCAAGGTTATGTCCTGGTGGATTGTGGCAGTTCGGGTAGGGTATAAATATTGGGTTATGCAATATGTAGGGATAATGGAAAAGAAGCTGGAAACTACAATTTACACAGGGTTTAAAAAGGGTTTCGGAGAGTACAGACAGGTAGGAGGTGCAGCGGTTGTGGTCAAACAGCTCTCATCTCGCAGTCATTTCGCTGTCTTCAGGCTCCGGTGCGAGAGTCACTTTCCTTTCCTGGATTAATGAAACCCTTTGCTGGCTGACATGGGCGGTAAGCATCATGCCAAAGGCCATGAGAATCGATACGAAAAACATCAAGCTGAGCCAAACAGTTGTTCCTGCCTGGTGAGGGCCAGGCCAGAGGAAAGAAGGATGACTGCGATAGCAACCTACCTTTTTGATCGCAGCTTGAAGCACAGGACCAGTCAGAGCGCCATGATACAAGCTGCTTCGCTCAGGATCGTGGGCTCCATGCTCCCCAGATTCACCTTCACCAGGCCATCCATCTCAGCTTCTTTGGAGGAGGCATCTGCGTCTGTTGATGTGCTTGGCCAGTTGCTGGATCCGCAGCTGGAGGATGATGGGGAGACAGAGCACCTCGCTTGATGAATCCTCACTCTTGGGGGGGGGGGGTTGCCAGAATCCATGTTTTCTGGCAGGCGGTGGATCTTCCCTACGGAGGCCAACCCCAGGCAGACTGAAGATTCATCAGCCTGGATCCCTGATATATTCAGGTGGTGGAAGCGAGAGGCTCGGTGATTCGAGCCTCTTGCAACTTGAAGAAAAGGGTGCTTCCATTGACGGTCTATCTTTGCAGTTGGGGCAGGCTATGCGCAGCTGCAGGGTATCTCTTCCTTCGGCCGAACTGGAAGTAACTGTCACCAGGTGCGGACTGAGCTGGAAAATCTGGTAGATCCCTTGTGAGACTTGTGAGATGTTCTCAAAGAAGAGGCGGCCACCTGGCAGGTCTTCATCGGAGAACGTCCGGCGCAGACTCGCAAGCCTCTGCCTTCGAGGATGACAAGTTCCTGCAAGCTGAACATGTTGCGCTTGCAAGTGTTCCAGGACCATTCGGTGGTGGCCTGGAGCAAAGGCCAGCAAGAAGGAGAAGGAGGCCTTCCGGTTCTACACAGTACCTACACCTTGACAGTTCCTCTCCAGTTGGACTTGCTGCTTGTGCATCCCTGGCCTACGACCGCGTGCATTTTTTTTCTGCGCAGCCTTAAGCTGATCTCAGCTGAGCCCAAGCTGAGAGGCAAACACTGAGAGCCCAAGCAGACATCCGTTGCACACCAGAAACACTCGGTGATGTCAGTGACAATAGAGCCAACTCGTTTGGTGCAACAATACATGTCGAGTTACCAACCAAAAAGTACAATGGACTTGATGCAGAAGAAATTTTGCAGAAGACACCTGGTTGTCTAGCTTCTGTGCTGCAACTTCACCCCCTATAGCATTCAAACAGAAGATGAAGTCACGATGCTGTTTCAGCTTGCTCCGAAGCTCTACAGATGAGATGTCCAACCCACCCTTGCCTTTACATCGTCAATCCTCGAGAAACCAAGTGCCCTTGATTGGGATGTTGCTGCATTTTCTGCAATGTCGACGGTGGACCTGGCAGTGGTCGGAAATGGCATGCCGAGTTCCAAGGATTTTCAATGGCTCTCAAGTCTTGTTTCGAATGAAGGCATCCAAGCGTTATCTCGCGGCTCAGCTCGTAAGTGGAAGTGGACTGTTCTGTGCCAATCAGCCTCTGTTGAGGTTTGGTGCGCTGGTGGATGAGACCGGCCGGTTCGTGTGGTGTTGCATGGATACGTTTGGCGGATCGGGACTCAGTGTTTATCTGAAGTTTGAAGGCATCGTAGGAAAGCTGGCCTCGTGATGTAAGGCGATCCCGTCTTCAATTGTCTGGTAAACAACAATTCAGACAAGACGTGGCCTCAGATCCTCCCGCAGCTAAAATGCTCAGCAGGTACATTGTGTGCTTCGCCTTTGATGAGCATGTTGGTCCAACCCGGGGGGGGGGGGTAGGCTTGGAAGCTTGCAAAGCCGGGCAAAGCTAGAATACGCCTCTCTACCATCGAAAAGCTTGGCCACCCATCGGGTTTTGGAACATGCCGGGAAGTGTCTGGCAATGTTCGTCAGCTTCAGGCATCACAGTTGCCGGTCCCGGCTGCCTTCCAAGTCATTGCTTTGTCGATTCCAGGCCAAATTTCTTGCTAGGCATGTAGCTTCTTACTAGACCTAGTGGCGAATGGGTGGGGTCACTCCCCCTCATTTAAAGTAGGGAGCTAACAAGAAGCGGGTCAATTCGCAACCGCTGCCATGTAAGGATTAGGCTTACTTGCCGGAAAACAATGGCTGAAAACACATGGAGAACCGTGCCAGGCTTGCACCGCAGTAAAGCGGTAGGTGCACCTGACAGCCTTTGCTGTGAAGGGCGTCTCCCTTGCAAAAGATGACATCATGGCTCACACCATCAAATTCACAATCAAATTCACTAGATCGGCACTTCCGGGGCACATCCGCGAGCACTCGTGGAATGACTTGTGCTGCTTCCGTCGTTCTCCGCTCAGAGCCACAGGGTAGGGAACTCCCTACTGTTCGCCAGTGCTCCCCAGCGCTCCCCAAGCCTCTTCCGCTGGGTAGCATCGCGGAATTCCCCAGCAGCTTACTTGTCTTTCCGGAGAACTTTCAACCTCATAGCCTGCGCTAGACAGGCGAAGTGTGTTCAGTTTGTTTGTCTGTTGCGGTACTGGCTGCAAGAAGCCCTCCTAGACCCCTGGCAGAGCAGCGCAGAATCCCAAACAATGCGCACCGTTGCCTAAGGAGTGTTGGGGAAGCTGAAGCACTGGAGCGCTAGGGTTTGTTGGGAAGACACTGTGAAGAAAGGAACGCTGCTGCTTGGGAAAGAAAGCCAGCCCCCGCCCCCCGGGACACGCCCCTCTAACCAACTTGGTGATTTAAATTGGATTCCCAAGCTAGCAAGAGGCACAGATTTCGCAGAGCATCTAATGCATTAGCATGCGTCAACAGGAACAATATCCATATATTTCAACCTGACATAGGGTACTAAAATGCGATGGATGAATTGCACGAAGGAGTTCTGCCAGAGAATCGTTGTTGTAACTAACTATCACCATGGCCGCTTCGGCGATTGGGGCGGCCATGAATGGCGAGGTCCTTCCAAATGGAAGAAGGAAGAAGGATTCGAAATATTCGAATTAGACCACCCAAAAAGCAATTCAGGGCCGAAGATGAGGATGCTCTTGCAGGGCGTACGGCCTGGACTGAGGTGAGGTATGTGAGGTGCAAGGAATCCAGGGGCGCTAGGCCTCAGGGCCTCCGGCCTTAAGATTCGGGCCCCGGGGCCCCGCAGCCTCTGGTGATTGAGAAGGGAGCACGACAACGTCAAAGGATTGGAGGCATGCTTTGCAAATGTGTTAAGTCAGGCAGGGCTGATATCGCAGCCATGCGGGATAACAAAGGCAGTGCAGGGTTGAACAAATACGTGATGCCAAGGACAGGTTTCTACGATGTTGTGCTTGAAGACTTCAGCAAAGCCGAGCAGTTCTATGAAGGCACTGCAATTTTCTTTTGCCATGACATAGTAATATACTATAGTAGTTTCCATTTTCCTTTCCATTATCCCAATATCCCCAATATAACCCCAATATACTATAGTAGTTTCCATTTTGGGGTAGCTCTGAGGCGGCACATTTGGTCTCAGACATTTGCCCTTTCCTAGACGCAAGCACCATCCTCGTCACGAAGCTCCTCTCGGACAAGGGCGATGTGGTTGAGAGCCGAGAGGGAGAACACCTGTGCATGACCTGCGTGCAGCATCCAGCGTTTGCATCGACATGCGTGCTACCCAGCCGATTGTAACTAGTGACAAGTATAAGACCCGCAGCTGAGCAAACGCACACAGCTTGTCCGGTTGCTATTCTCGAAGCTCGGCTATGCCAACGCCCAAATAGCATGCCCTTCTTTGGGGCACACTCCTCGCGCTCGTTATGCGTGTCACACATGCTGTGATTCAACAGGTCGAGATTCGTGACTTTGCTCCTCGTTTTGTTCACTATGCCGCTTGACTGATCAAGGCCAAGGGATGCCGAAGAAGCCATTGGCTTTGACTGTGGTGGGCTAGTTACGCTAGTTGCCGCATGCTGTGCGGCTGTAGGTTTCATGCGACAAGCCAGTTTGAAGTCAAGGACCGAGTATTTCGCCCCTTCCAGCTGATCCGGCTGGTCCGGAGGTTGCAGGCGCAGAAGGGTCAACATGTTGCATCCGCACGGAGCAGGACATAGCAAACAGAAAAACATGTTTTACGGTCTCATGATGGCGTCCAGATCAAGGTCTTGAGTGTATAGGGCACGTGGCAGCAGGTGCAGTGACACAGGTCAGTGGTTTTTACAAGTGAGCAAAACGTCTTCCCGTCGTGCCCGCGGACTCTCAGCGACAGCCAGTTGTGAGAACGGATTGGTGGGTGGATATTCGGCGGGGCCTTGTGGATGAAAGCCATGTTCGAGAAACAGTCAGCATGGAGAAGATTTCTATTCTTTGGCAGAAGTGTCTAGCTTCTGTTGCAGCATGTTGCATCAACTGTCAGGGAGATCCACGAATCTCGGTTCGAATCCGTCCAACATTTCAGTCCAGCCGCCGCGTTTTTGCATCTGACTTCTCCCTTCCGGTGTGGACTGCAATTGGCATCCCCGCGCTGAGCAGGTATAACTCCACTGATGGGTACCAAACTCGCGGTTCACAGCATGTCCGATTCTGTGCCGCGGCTGCCATACCAATCTGTCCTTACGTTCAAAAGACTTGATCAATCATGCAGCCCTTGCACCATGCGAGGCACCTGACCACAACAACTTGGAGTAGTCTAGTCAAGCTGAAGAGGCGATAAGAAGGAACAATCATCTGAGGTGGTCCGAAGCATACCTGGTGCGCCAGCTTGGGATTGTGCGCACATGTGAAGAGAGAGAGAGAGAGCTACATATCGCCACACATACACAGATATATGTATATACATATATATATATATGTATGATTGCTGTTGGCAGCAGAGTTCTCCTTGAGGCGAGTTACCACAAACATGCCCATTCGTCGTGTGATCGAGGCCAGGGTGATTGTAAAGCCACCTCAGTGATTGGATCATGTAGTGTGCACTTTGTGCTGACTGCCTCGCTGCCAGGCAGTGCTTTCATTATGGTGGGCTATACCATAGTAACCCCAAATAACCCTAAAATTACCCTATGATAGTAGTTTCCATTTTATTTTCTCCATTATCCCTTGTATAACCCCAATATTGCCCCAATATAGTAGTAGAGTATCTTTTGCCAAGAACATGCTACTGTTCGCCTCATCCTTGGCTCATGGACCTGCATCAAGTTGAAATTAAGAATCATCCGGGATGAATGCAGTTCTAAGTCTGCAAAGTAGCCTGTTGAAGACGGACTTGACAGACCAGGATCCTGAAAGCTCTCCCCACCAAGCATCTACATCTGTGTCGATGGTTTAGGTAAGTTTAGGTGCTTTTTGATCTATCGCACGCTGCATGCCACAGTTACAAGCAGAGCTGCAAGGCCCACAAGCCCCAAGCAAAGAGTGCAAGAAACTTTGTCTACTACAGCCTACTGACTAGCAAATGCCACCGACAGTTTCTGCATCCCAGCATGCCGCGCCAACACAGCGGAAGCGAGGAAAACAAAGTGCTGGCGACCTGCTGATCCTGACCAGCCCAGCACGATCCCAAGCACCAGCCAAGCGGAGGCGCGGCAAGCAAAGTGATGGCTACCTGCCGACGCCCTACGCAAGTGGGGCACCATCAGACCCTATGAAGCGGCAACGCGGGAAGCAAAGTGCTGGCACCCTGCTGATGAAGCGGAAGCGTGGCAAGCAAAGCGACAGCAACTTGCCGACATGTTCCGGATCCTCATCGCTGCCTGATGCACCAACAAAGCGGAAGCGAAGCAAGCAAGGTTCTGGCAACCTGCTGATGCCCCAGTCGGCAAGATCCGACGCATCAACAAAGAGGAAGCCTGGCAGACCATGCACGAAAAGACCTCCGTCCGAACAAACGAAAAGGGAGGTTGCCAACGCTGACGCTGCAGTGCTCAGTGATGTACCAGCAGATGACCCCGTCCGTAGACTGGTGAAAATCGGCCACAAGGCAACAGCCGCGCAGGCCGCCTACTTTCTCTTAGCTGATGCATGGAATCTCGAGGGTCGCATCGACCTGGCCCGCCTCCGAGAAAATACGGGTAGACGCTTCATCGACGCTTCCAAAGTCAAGATCTCCATCAGGGCAAAGTCGACGGGAGGGTCCGTTGAGGAGGCTCGCAGCCGGTGATTGATAAAAGGGCAACACTTTGCAACATAGCTCTACTGCACCAACGAAACATTCAATGGCGTGCATGATTTCGGGGTGTGGTAATTTACGGTTCAAGGTTTGCGTCAAAGGCCATGCCGGATGCTTTGGGTTTTTGGGTGGTTAAGGTAAGGCAAGGCCAAAGAGCACGATCATTGTAACCGCACCCTTGCGTGCTGGGGCTTGCAGGGGTTAGATGCGGGCAGGACAACGCCCTGGCGACTTGCAGGTTTCAGATTTAGCTGCTAAGTAGCAATCAAAGGAACCAGGCCGTCACCTGGATTGCTAGCATGTGGTTCAGGCACGGCTTCTGTATGCAATGCTGTTCGTGTGCAGGGTCCCCCAGACTAGAGCTGTGAAGCCAAACCTTCCAGACGATCCAAACGGGTACCCGAACGATGACCGCGTGATGTCACGTTGATAACGCCGCAAAGAGCCACGTACGTAGCCAAATGGATCAGACTTGCCGTCGTTGTCAGCAGTTGCACATGCATCGTGTTTGCGAACAAGCGGTGAGTGATTGATGACTTAGTGCACAGAATGTCACAACATCCGTGATTTAGGGCCAGTGCACTGCATGACAGCATCAATGGACTCGAGTCTATGAGCCAACGTGGACATTGGTATTCCAATCAACACTCGTTCGAGACGGAAGTTGCTGCACAAAAAAGGTCTCCATGTCGAAAGCGTGCGTGGAGAGAAGCAATCACGCCAGCAATGCATGCATGCTTTGCAACAGCATACGTACAAGTGCATGCTGTGTTGGAAGTGGGAATTCCAACTCCAACCTCACCGCTTGATGATGCTGGCCCGCAACTCTCCGGAGCATTCTGGAGCCAGAGCCTGGGCAACAAAAATCTCGCACAGGCCGGGGGAAGCCACAAAACAAGATGTGAGACCCAATGCGTCATGCTTAATTAAACCCCTTGGGCAAGAAACTTGGCACCAATGATGTCGCTGATGCTGGCCCCAGAATCTGGTAAGTATTCCTGCTCGTGAGGGGCGTGGAACCACAAATCCCTCACAAGTTGGGGGGGAGGTGCGGATGAAGACTAATCCGCCTCTAACATACTTGGGAAAGGAAGGGGGACCCATGACGCTGATGGTGCTAGCTGCTGGAGAAGCGGAGGCGCCATGATGCTTTTGATGCTGGGAGTGCGGGCCAGCATCATAAGCCACAAGCATCATTGGCGAAGCACGGGCCCCTGGAGAATTGGCGTGCAGCAAGTTGCCCAAAAGCCTCCGCCTGGCCACCGACGATAGTCCAGCTGTGTTCATGATGCTGCCGCGGGGCTTCGGGACTCCTGGAAAACATTGCCAATTCCGATAAGGAATGCTGCCAAAGCAGTGCGCGACGCACTCAATGATGCTGAAATGTGCCCACTACGCCTCCTCCTTTAAAGGCCGACGCCCCAGCAACACTCAAGCTGCCCTCCAAGCGGGTCCTCTAACCTTATACCCTCCAAAAGCAAATTTCTGCCACGGGATGCCACGGGCCTGTAGGACTTTTGCAGATTTTGCCAAATTTCAAAAGCAATCTGTTCAATGCAAGAAACCACGAGCAAAAACGCTGCATCCGACTGACGAAGCTGACATCCCAAATGCGCATATTCCAGTAACAGGGGACCGCTGCACGACCTCGGGGTGACTGTTGTGATGAATTTCCCCGTGGTGCGGGAAGTGAGCCCCTTTCCAGAGAACGAAGAAGCCCTGTATGGAATCGATCCAGTCTGCACAAGAGGCTGCACGAATAGCGCGGTGCTGCTGTCGGTTAGCGGCATCAGGTGGCACCTTCGAGGAGGCAGGGGATGGCACCAGATGACAGGGGTTTAAGTCTAAGCAGCTGGGGTTCAGACGCTGAGTGGCATGCCCGCTAGGTACAGCGTCGCAAGGGCCAACTGCTCAGAGGTCGCAAGGCTGCGCCCGAGAATAAAGCCACACCCTTGCCGAGCTCAACGAGTAAAGTTGCTACCCGAGAGCCAGTTCTGGAGCAGTCCAAGCTTCCTTGCCGTCAGCAAGGGCACCAGGTCGGCCAGACGCCTCCCGAGAGCATGCTACAACATTTCTATGACATGATGAATGCCCGTGAGACTATTGCCAAACGGAGGAAAGCTGGTGTTGCAGGTGTGCAGCTTTACGACAACCTGCCGCCAGATATGGCTGCCTACTTTAAGCGATGGTGTTGTCCAAACGTGAGGCGGCGAGAAGATCGCACAACCAAAGACTTGGCGCGGCTAGCAGATGCGCACACGCGCTTCAAGCTTTGCAAGTCAGACGCTGAACGTGACAGACTCAAGTCCCTGCTTGTGCTGAACTTTTGCGTGTGGCGGTTTATGGGTGGAACCCTCCTCTTTGCTCGGGCGATAGGCTTCCTTACGAAACTTGGACAGCACATCTGGAGAGTTCTCCATATCATGTCACATTACTTATGTCCATGCAACGCCCAATCTTAGACTCAGCAGGAATTGGTCTGACGTGGAGAAGGATCACATTCGGCGTGTGATCACAGAGGCCTTTCGTGACGGCTGCGCAGCCTCTCTGTTCAGCGATGCTTATGAAGCCCCGCAGAAGATCCGGAAGGCCGCGGCATGCAAAGCAGCTTTCAGGTTCATGGGGGAGCAACATGTTCGAAGCTCCAGCAGCGCTGGCTTGCACAGCTAGGCTTTCGGGCGTAACTGTGATGATGCCAAGCTTGAGGCAGGTGCAATGTGGAGCCACCTTGGACATGGCATTCGGTTTCCGTGTTTTTTTTACATGAGACTGCTACGGCAGCTGAAGTCTGGTCTGCTCTGTTTCTTGTTCAGGGGCTGCTCTACAACCGCGGTCTGAAGGCGCGGCACCCGGCAACCGGTTCTGAAACGCTGTTTCAGTGAATCTTGTCAAGAAGCATCTTGCGCAGGCAGTGGTGAACCGAGAGCCAGCCTTGACTTACTTCACTATTCATGGCAGATTCCGGCTGATTGATGCTTTCCGTCCGCACGGGCCAGTATTTCAAAGAGAGTCCAAGGATGTAGCATCCTGTGACGTTGGCTATGCAAAAGTGTAAGGCAGTCTGGCGGATGGCGCCCGAAGTTGTCGAGGCAGCATTGCCCGACCAAGAAGGCAAGGGATGCAAGCAAGTGTTGGCATTGCGTGCGGGACTTCATAAATCTGAGCGTTGCAGATGTCACAGTAGCAGTGTGCCTTGAAGCTCGCGATGTATGCGGCAAGTCCGAATCTATTGAGCTCCATCATGGCTTCCATCGTGCAACCGGGAGGCCCTGAGCAGGGGTACCACCCACAAGTTCCGAAGTTTCAATGATTTTGAACGACTTGGATGCTACAAAGTGCCAAGTCCTGCAGCCGCGCTGAAGCTTCGTTGCGTCTGTGAGATCTCGGAGTCGTACCCAGCTTGATGCACTCACCACACAGAATCAGCTTTCGCCACAATCATTAACCCTTGTCTCCGGCAGCATGCACATGTGTTTGGTGCCCACTTCGTGCCCACAGAACAGACCTGAATCTTGGCAAGAAATCCAAGCAGAAGGGAACCAGCAGTGCCATTAGCAGACAAGCAGGCCTTGTCTGGACAACACAACAACACGGTCAGAGTACGAGTTTGAGTGGAATGCCAGCCTGCGTTCTGAGCGTTTGACGGTAAGTCCAGCCTTGCTCTCGGTCACGTGCCCTAACCCAGCTGATGCCCGTTGACTGGGTGATGACGAGCAAAAATGGAGGCGTCAGGTATGTAGAAGCTGCAAAACGCGGAAACAAGGTTGAAGCGAGCTAAGGGAGCGGCCATTAGCTGCATGCAGGCAAGTGCCGCTGGCAGAAGGTGGCAAACGTTCTGGGTCGGCTGCCATTCTTTGGCCGTGACGTGCCACGGCAAAATCAAGAGCAATCGTGCTTCCAATGCAACAGAGGCTGCTTGGTTCAATGTCTCAAACATGTACTCCGAAGTCCAAGTCACACTTGAGGAAAACAACCTGCGCGAGCCCACATTCTTCGCAAAGGAGTCGCGACAGACCGGATAAGCTTGCACTTCTGTTCCCAACACGTATTGACGTATTGGGCAAAGAACATTGCAGCATACATGTGATCTGATTCCAAGCGCTTCACGTCGTCTGCTGCGACCCGCCTGCCTGGGTGAGCAAGGACCCACCTTGTCGAGTTCTCGTTTGGCACTGCTCGCAAACCTCAAAATGAGTCCCAGAATGGGACATAGTCGCTTTCTAGGGCTTTGGAAATATGGCTTGAATAAGTTCCTGATTGCATAGAGGTTGTGATTTGATAGAGAATCTGCTGTGCGAAGCAGCGGTCACAGCACGTAGGGTTGAAGATCTTCGGGCTTGGCATGGTGGGTCGGAGCAGCTACGACGCCCAAAGAAGGGAGAACGCTTCCCATAACGCTGCTGTGCAGGAGATCGCCCAGGATCTTTTGGACACGCCTGTTTTCGAGGGTGGCCGCCGAAGTGTGTCAGCCCGTCCCTGAGCCAGCTCAGTGTCCATTTCATTTTCCAATTGGGGCAACATCGGTAAACATCCCCAACTCCTGAATCCTAGATACCCATACGTATCGCCATGAGTTACATAAGCCTCCCATAGATAGACCCCCATATATCCTGGAACCCTACATAGTCTATATAATCCCGACATGAATTGTATATGGCTGTTGTCACCCCTATAAGGGGACCGTGGTCCCTTATGAGCCACAGTCAAGACTCGCTTGTAAGGAGTTATGATGAGTTATGTCGGTAACGGACATGGTATGCCAAAACCCTGTCATTGAAAAGCGACAGCCCAGAGTTTTCAGGCGAAAGCCCTGTAAAGCGATGGGGATCATTATATTATAGCCCTTACAGGTCACGGAAGCAGTCCTGGGCTCCTAGGGTGGAATCATGGAAGCTTGCAAACGAAACGACGAGCCATAGGGCTATACAGGGATATATGTATGGGGTTTAGGGGGCAGGAACAGGAAATTCAAATGGAGCATTTAGATGGAACATGACATGGTAGATGATATCGAAACTGCCACACATAGGGATTATATGGTAGACAGGGGGATATATGGATGTATGTATATATGTGTGTGTTTGTATATGTATGCATATACACATAGTGATGGATAATAGAAAGCCTTCCCCATATACTACCATGCTATAATTGTGAAGCAATTGGGACTAAGGACCTTCAAAGCTTCTCGCCAGCTGGGCCAGGGGCAGTGCTGGGGCTCATGCTGCTGTATCATCTTAAGGACAGCTCTCTAGGGGTATAGTATAGGGTTTAGGGTTTATGGCTTAAGGCTTAGAGTTTAGGGTTAAGGAACTTAGTTTAAGTTACTACATTTAGACCCTGAGCCCTAAACCCTAAGCCTTGCTGATTGATGGCTTGACCCATGTGCCCTGTTTGTTCCAGGAGCGCCCCCTGCAGGGCCCGAAACCTGGCAGAGAAGAAAGGGTTTGTTTCATTTGGTAAAGTCGTGGTGCCAAGGTGTGGCAGTTCCACTGATGCGTGCCATCCTGGAGGAGTGAGCCAACATCAACAAAACCCGACCTGCCACAATCCTTCGCAGGAGGCACCAAAGTACTGGCAACATCCAGACTCTGAGCCACTGGAGCTGTTTGCACCTCAACAATGTTTCAGTCGATTGTGTCCAGCAGTCGGCCGCTCAACCCCAAGGCATGATATTCAATTCATGCTTTGCGAGGCTGGTGCACCTTGATCCTGGTTTGAGAGCATCGAGACTTTGATGCTTGAACTCCTGTAAGGTCCAAAAGCTTTTCCACAGCCACAACAGTCAAAACAGTCTCAGGCTGGTTTTGCGATTTTATTGTGCAGCTTCCCAAATGCACAGAAATCATGTTCAGGTGCTATGCAGGGCCTACATCCGCCGCAACGGCTTTCCAGGCAAGTGGAGCCAAGCTGCCCTGGACACAGCTGGTGCAGGTGCGGATGCAACAGATGCAACAGTGATCCGTATGCTCTCGAGCTGCGTAGATCACGCCTGATGCGCTGCAGGATGGCCTGCTGCTTCTTCAACAACGAAGTGCAAGCGGCGTGGTGCCTGAAGAGGATGGATCTCACTTGGCCCATCAATTAGCTCATCCGCTCTCTGCATGATTTGCTAACTGCTAATGAAGCGGTAGAGCAGCAGAAACACTGATGAGTGTAGAGGGCTGCCTGCAGAGCTACTGACACACTGACTTTCCTCTGGCTTGTCCCCGTGTCCAGTATTGAGGCAACCATAGCACGGCTCTATCTTCTGGGCCTCCTTGGAATCTTTTGTTTCCAGGTTGCGATTTCGGCCTCAGGGCTCTGCCATCTGGAAGCTTTCGCCTGAAGACGGTAACCCGGTTGAGCATGTGCCAAAATCAACAATCACTTGTCTGATTCCTGAATGGGGTGGGAGGTGACAGCACCACTCTCTTTCTCGATTCTTGCGGCTTTGCCGGAATCATGGGCGCGGGGTGTTCTCTTTACTGCTGAATTGTCTTTTCTTTCGTACGGAGCAGGCTAGAGTCAGCTACGCTTGGGGCAGTAAAAAGCAAGTCAACGCATCATGGCTTTCCCTTCAGGAGCTGCAGGCTTTCCTGATTCACTGGCTGGGATTCACCACTTACGAGCAGGATGAGGCACCGATTCTGATGACCTCTAAGGCTTCAACGGGTCTTGAAGAAGTCTCAGGTGCTGCGACACGGAGACGAAGTTTGTCTCAAAGTGGGAACGTCCTTCCTCACTTTGGAAGGCTTCCAGGCACTGCTAACAGTGAATTTGCTAGCAGATTCCCCGTGGGCCAAAAGTCGCAGGCTGTGGACAGGCTCGTCCGCTCCTCGGCAGGTCCCCCAGAAAACATGGCCCGATTTTCCAGAGCTGTGTGAACTTGACAAACGATCTCATGATCTAAGAGCCTAAGAGCCTAAGAGCCTGAGGAAAGCAATGACAGCACCTTGGCGAGCTTTGTGCTGGAGCGCCGCAAAGGTGTAGGGGCGTTACAGTACGGTGACGAGGCAGCAAAGACTCTGGCAGTACATGTCACGTGCCAAATTCCTTGTTCAGTTGCCTGATTTCTTTGACATGATAACCTGACGCAGATTTGGCTCCGCTCCAACTGCGGTTCACATCTTGGTCCGGTGAAGAAGCCTTCTGATGGAGCCACTCAGCTGCATGACATGATGCAAATTCAAAGCCAAGCCTGAGTGAGGCATGATTTGTGGTGGTGCTGTAAACAGTCCAGCTTCAAACCTCGAAAAGGCTTCGCTTTTATCAGATTCAGGAGCAGGCCAAGTTGGGCACGAACCTGTCTGCCCCAAAGTTTGCATCGGAGCGCTGCGTCCTGAGCTTCAAATAGAATGGGAAGAAACAGAACTGTTGGAACAAGATGCTCAGGATACGATGAAGGGCGCTTGTTCGTTGTCGAAGCGGATCCTGCCAGGAGCGCTGCCTCTTGCCGTTACTGTTGCACGTCTTGACATGTCTGGATGAGGAGCTCAGGACCAAACGAGGGGGATGGGAAAGTGACCGGCGCGGTTCGCTTGAGACTTCAAAGCCCCGGCGCCAGGCACAACTCATCACGACTGATTTTCAACTGTCAACCAAAGGTTCCAGCATTAGTCTTGAACCCCATGTGCTGCCGGTCAAGGGATGAGTTATAGCTATAAAGTTATACTGGCCAGAAGCAGTTGATCATAGTATGCAAGCAGGCTCTTCCTTCAAGCAGATGGAAATCGGTGCATGGTCAGCAGCGAGGCCTGTCCAAAAGAAGCATCTCCAAACTCCCAAAGTCTGAAGGGTAGCAGCGCTATCTGTGAGGCTGACTCATCGCTCGTTGTGCTGGCGGCTTTGCTGCATGAGAGTGAGCTTGCGAGCTTGACCATGCAACCCCCCTGCAAAATGACAGTGAATATTATGCGTATTCTGCACCTCATGGGAGATGAACCTTGTGATCGTTTGAGTCACGATTGCAGTAAACATTTATTTCTGGTCAGCTTGTCCATCGCTCTTTTGCTTAACTTAGCATCTGGTTGAGGAGCACCCACCTCATCGAGCAGAGGCGGGATAAACTATCCGTTGGAACTTGTAGCATGTACTTGCATGAGAATCAACAGCATGCTGATAGCATGACAGGCCTTTTGTCCCTACGACAGGTTTCGCTCACAATGACCAGGGCTCAGGGCTATCCCAACACAAGTCACGAACATGTAGATAAGTTTGAGATTATTTTTGATAGCTTTAAGGGGCCGCAAGTGAAAAACAGGTGTACTTGTGGGCTGCCCCCTCCGTATCTGTCTTGTTTTGCTGCTGGATGATGCTGGACATGCAGGTCACAGCAAACCTTCGCGCCTGCTTTGTGCAAGCAATTGCTGACTCGCTTCGTGAAGGTGTCTTCAAATCGCAGCTTGGTGGTCGTAAATTTGGTGCATGTAGAACAGTCAAGTATGAAATTGCAAAAGCGTTGACAGCATGCTAGCTTCATATGCATTCCAAGTCATCCAAGTCTTTTCCTCAGTCTCAGGTACGAAGCAGGCACAGGCAGGATGTTTTAATCTCGCATGTACGCTATTTCGTGAAGGCCAGAATTCCATGACTTTCATTTACTCAGAATTTTACGCGTGATTGCATTGCCTACTCCATGCCTCTGCTGCCTGACATGACAGGCAAGCACATGCTGTCTCTGGCGGAGCTGGAATCGGTCCGGAAGCGGCTGATTGGCAGTCAGTAAACCAAGTAGCACTGTGAGCGAGCCATTCGTGGTCCTGCAGAGCTCATCTGAATTCGCGTTAATGTACGATGCGCCTTTGAGGCTCAAGTAGGCTGCAGCGGTTGGAGGTCCAAAGTTCTTGACCTCCCCTACATGGTGCTGCAGAGAAAATGTTGCACATGTGCTATTCTCAGTTGTTATTTCCCCCGTCTCGTTGTGTTCTGCAGTCATCATACCCTTTAGGACAAGAAGGAGTGTGCATGCTGCTATGCGCGACATCTGAAGCCCGAAGCTCAAATGGAAACCGTGCGCAACACGGCAGACCAATCCTGGCAATCCTCTTATGCGCCCTTTATGTCCGCGGGATCTCAAGGTGTAAAAACAGCAATAACCTTAATAATGGTAATCATGATTCCAATTTCCAGACTAAGAGTAGTCGAAATAGTAGTATTAACCTAGGAATCGTACAAGTTTCCCTGGCAAGCTGCGGGTTTGCGCACTCTGTTCCGTGAGATTGGCTTTGAAGCTAAGCAAGAATCAGGGGTACTTTGTGGGGACCCCCAAAACAAGGATTATAGTGTTTGAGGGTCTATAGTGGGGTCCCCTAATTTATGGAAACTACCAGCTAGATTGAACGCGAGGGCAAAGGTTAACGCAGATCTCGCAGCATCTTGCAGTAAATGTACCTTGGCTCGATCGTGGCCACTTTCCATCACGCGCATTTGTGATTTCAGCCGAGAGTCTTGAATGAGGCCACTGCCGCGAAACCCCTGCCTTTGTAGCACTGCGACGCAGGAGATACCGTTCCTGGTCGCGGATGAACCTGCCAGGAGCTCGACTTCAAATCCAGATGCTTGCATGAGCTTGCACACGTCATGTGGTGTACAGAGAAACTCCTCAGAAGCCGAGGTTATCATCGTGTTTGGCAGCGATGAGTCGTTCACGCCCATGGCTAAGATGTGCTATATTGCAGTTTCTGGCAGACAGCACGTGAGAAGCCGCGTCTGTCAACATGTTTTTCGCCTTTCTAGCTACGTTGCTCCTTGTTGACAAATTCTCAGTCCAAAATCTGCGCAAGAGCCATGTTGAGCTAAGGAACTCACTGTCGCAAGTGGCAATGGAGCCGTGATCCTATTGGGACCGAATCAGCAGGGTCCCCATGGAGCCATTGCTCAGGTTTGAGACCAAGACTACCAACTACTGGAAGCAATGGTGCTGTGCTTATTAGCTAATTCCTTCTGTGTTCCAAGGCTGCATGCGAGGCTCTGTTCAGCTATGCTAAGGTGCAGCAATCTCTGCTTGCCAGTCGAGTTCCAGCAGGCCAAGATCATATTTTGTGCCTCAGGAAACAGTAGAACTATCCACTTCGATGGAAAAGAGGAACCAGACCATGCAGCCCTGTTCAGACCCAGTTCAGAGGTTGGTTGATAGCGTTGATTCTTTCGTTCCAGAGCTCAGGGGTCTGGCTCGTGCTTTAGACTTTTGATTTGATTCAGCAGCCGGACAGAGGGTTGGATTTCATGTCAGGTTCCGATCTTGATGGCAGCAGCAGGTTTTTGACCGCAGCTACGATAAGTGTTGAGTCATGCCCCACCAGCACGCTCAATGACCCTAGCTCTTGGTGTTCAAGACGTGTTAGGTTCTCATGCGAGCAGCAATGACGCTGGCGATGAACCAGTCAGAGGTCCCAACAATTTCGCACAGGCGGTGTCTCTCCTCCGAGCGTCATGAGACAGGACTGTGGTGGCTTTCTGGCGACGTTGTCCATGGGTCTTCCTTTAGGGTGCCATCCTTAGCCCCTTAGCGCGGGCATAGCCGAAGTTCTGGGTTTGTGCTTCCATGTTTGAGGCCATTCTGCCCCTCAACTCGAGATTCCAGAGTGTGCCGGCTTTTGGATGAGTGTCCCACGCTGAGCATTCGGCAGAGTGATGCCCTCTTGTGGAATTGCCCTTCTGGCCATAGTCTAAGTTGCAATTTCTAACCTCCATGATCCATTCCAAGGCTTGGCTCTTCCTGTGCTGCGAGACATGGGTCTCTTGGACCTGTGCAAGAAGTTCTTGGGATTTGCTAAGGACAGTTCAGTTGGAAACAGATGCTCAAGTAGAAGCTTTGTTCTGCAGTGCATTCATAGTGTACATCGCGTGGTTTGTAGCCATACCAGCTGGTTGCTAGCTGATTTGCTGAGACTTGTCGTCTTGCAGGAAATCTGCTACCGAGAGCAGGTCCCACAGCATGTGTACAACTCCTGGGGCTTGTGCCTCAGTGCATTCCCGGGGCGTCCTGCGATCCTGCGATTTGTTGCAATATCCGCATGGTCTGTCCAAAGGTGCCTTGCAGGATACAAAGCGCGAGTGTCATGCTCAGCTCAGCAGCATGATGTGCACCAGAATGGCAGGCTTAGACTTGGGATGACTTGGGATTTGATGGGGCCAGCGCAGAAGTGGCCTGAGGGGTGCGAGCCTGCGACTGCTTCAGGTATGTTCCATATCTTGCTGGATACCGCGGCATGGGTGAGGCCCACCACAGTGCAGTGGCCTGGGCATTCTGCGGCTTTTGGCGAGACTGGTACTGTAGATTTTCGTTGAGCTGGGCGTACGCGGGTTTTTGCTCTGTTCCTGCGCGCGTATGTTTCCGCATCTGAAGTTTCGAATTGCTGTAACTCATCCGGCCTCCACTACGGTGGTACGTGGACCAGGGCGAGTTACATCTTGGATGACAACAGCCACTCTTAGTGTCTTTCCGTTATGTGTCTGCAATGGTCCGCGTATTTGCCTGTATTCAGAGTTTTCGACGCCAGGTGCACAGTGGTGGCATGCTGTTGGAGGATCCCGCGCATGACGAGGTCACCTCGTCCAGCCTTTCGTATGTTACTTTTTGTTGTCCCCTGATTTGAATATTTGTTCTGCCCTTGTGTGCAACTGACACCATTGACATGCTTGCTGCATTTGGCCCAAGCGCTTGGCTTGACGTTTCATTCTCTCCTCGGTTGCAAGTGCCAGCTGCAAGGACACTGCAGCCGGATAGATTAGACACCTCGAGGTCATTCTGCAAACGTACTGTATGTGGCAAGTTGAGAGACCCGACAATCATGTCCCATGCAAGTTGCTGAATTCTTTTTGAGTCGATGAGAGGAATCATGGCTGCTAAGCGAAAGGCCACCCCTCTGGACACACTCCCGCCTATTTGCGGGGGTGCCGTGGTCACAAGTGTTGTGCCTTGCACTGCAGTATCCTGCGGCCAGCCTGCGGCCAAGTCTAGCCATCCCTCACCGAACACCGTGAGCAGCTTGAGGTGATGTATCCAGTCGATGTGGTGCGTGCAATCTGTGCCTTCGTAGACAATGGTGGAGGGACAGGCTTCAGCTGAGCTTTGCCTGCAAATTGAAGATTTTGAACATCCAAGGTATGGCCAACCCTGGGACCGGCGCCGGAGAAGCTCTCAGAGGCTTTCTACAGGCAGGCTTCACTCTTGTTCACTCTTCGAGCCATGTACGCTAGATATGCCATGATATGCCATGTTAACCCCCGCAGTTTCAGCTTGACATGTGTTGGTGGTGCAGGCTCACGGCATCATGGGCTTTGTGAAGCAGGGCTTGGTCGCAGAAGTCACAAGGGCATCCATTTCGCGAGCCATCAAGTGACTCGTCGGCAGTGGCATAGTCGGCTGCTCAACGTACTGCCGTACAAGCAGCTTTTCTCCAGCTGCCTCCCTCCTATCTCTTTCTCAGGTTCTTCATGCAGCCCATTGCCACAGCCTTAGTGTTTCAAGGCCTCTCAGCTCCAGCATGTCAGAGGATCAACCCCACATGCGCTCATATACCGCGCGCTCATATACCGCGACCCAAGGTTCACAAGAACCTCTATGGGGTGCCAGAGACGAAAGGCACGCCGGTGAGCAAGGCCTGGTGTTTTGTGGTCGAAGTTTTTTTGTTTTGTGCTCAGCGTCTACTCGGGCAACAATAGATGAAGAAAGGCTCACGCCCTAGACATGACAGCATTTCGGAGATGCTAGGGTCCTAAGGAGTGCAGAATTTCCATCATGCACCTTATGACAAGCACGCAGTTGTCTAGTCCAGGTTACAGAGCCCCTGAAGAATCCCAAGGGGGTCTAAGCTGACGTCCCGTCCTCAGGGCCTGGCCGGTGCCATCGGCACATTTCCGGAGGCAAAGTTTGCAGGTTCTTGGAATCACTTAACTGCAGTCAGCTTTAACTCACAGAGGTGCTTGCAATCTCACCACTGGAGACCCTGGTCTTGAAGACAAGTGCGATGGTCTCCTAGGGGCAGGCTGCATGCTTGGAATTTTTATTCTGGTGGTGCTAGGACTGCTGGGATGCCGAACTGCTCAGCATTCATCACCGCGTGTTGCAAAACACAACCCCACGAGTGCCCATGAGCTAGGGTGTGCTAGAGTGCTGTAGCACTTAAGGAACATCAAGTTGGCGGCACAGCTGGATAAGGAGGGAAAGTTCAAGGGCTCCGTGCCCTGGCACCACCTTGGCACCACCTTGGCACCATGAAAAAGCCGCGTCACTAGCTGCATCCTTTTCGGTAGCCGAGGCTGACATCGCAAAGCACATTTTGAGAACTCGAGGGTTCAATGGCCTGATGATCGGCTATGCTGGAATGCAGGCAAGACATTCAGAGAGATGCGCTCATGATTCTGCTCAACTGCTTGAGACAGGTGCGACAGTGCTTATGGACCGGCGGCTTTTTCCTGACGCTCGACCTCTACAAGGGTTGGGCTCGAGCCTAAGTCAGATCCCTGTGCTCATCAAAAAGATACTCGTACATGGCAGCTCCGGCTTTGCGGTGGACGCAAGGTGAGCGGCGCTGTGTCCAACAAGCTCGCGCAGGCACATGCCTGAACTGCCGTGAAACTTTGGGGGCTGCAGCTGGGGTAGCAGGATGTGTTGTCGGGTTTTGCTGCCGGCGCCACTGGAACCGCAATGAATTGCTGGACTGATGTGCCTTGGCAGCACTGCAGCTTGCACTTCAGAGTGATTTGTAGCCTGGTAGCCGAAAAAAAGAGTGCTACAGTGCTTGCAGCTAATCATAAGGTGTGCCGCTCCATCGTGCAGAAGAAGGCCATTGGGAAAGTGCGTGAGGTAGGTGGTGAGACCGGAGCTGACACACCTTGGAGGCATTGGCAGACACCTTCGATCCCGCCATCCCCAGGCCAGCAGAAATTGGTGTGGTGAGTGTGCAGGTATATGCAGGTGAGCAGGGTTCTTTGCGGTGCCCTGGAAGTATGGCTTTAGGCAACATTGCAGCTTTGAGGCCAAGCTTCCTGGCGCCTTACAACCCAGTGCCCTTTTTTGCAGAGGCACCACCAAGTTGCTTTTGCACATCACGCTTCGATTGATTTGCGCATGCCACGCAGCTCG
The DNA here is from genome assembly GCA_905231905.1 of Symbiodinium pilosum. Lineage (NCBI taxonomy): Eukaryota > Dinophyceae > Suessiales > Symbiodiniaceae > Symbiodinium > Symbiodinium pilosum. Next base: position 88,702 of record CAJNIZ010043005.1, read on the forward strand.
CACCATGTGAGGCAGCGAACCTCGCTCAAACCAAGGGCATTGGATTCTTGGCAAGAAGTTGAAGCAATCAGTTTTTCGTGGCATCCTGCAGCTTGGGGACGCATGCTGCAGCCGTCAGGTGGTCTCTATGCGGGCGTAGGCCCCAAGATGGTGCATCTTGGTGGCAGCGGTGCCATCCTGGCCGTACTGATGCCGCGCTTCAAGACCATGTGGTCCGCTTCCCAAATTCTCAAATTCTCTGCTGCTCATGTCTGAAGCCGTCCGATGTCATTTCGTTTGCCATGTGCGTTTCACTTCTTCCGTCATGTCAGTTCACTCACAGCCGCGTGAGCCGCAACATGCCTAGGTTTGACATGATGGGCCTTGAGTGATCGCCAACCCCGAAGAAGTCGCGTTCAGTAGTCCGTTGGGCATCGTGCATCTTGGCGAATCTTGGCTGCAGATGCAAAAGTCAATACCATGAGGCTCTGAAGGAGCACCTGGCCTTGAAGTACTCGTCTCGGAAGAATGTGGAATTCCAACCAAGGATCAATGCAGCCTCGCTGTCAGCAAGGGCTTGGGCTCGCGCAAGCGTTGCTGAAGCCCGTGGCGAACGAAGCCAGCTGACAGTGACCTTTTTAATTATGCTGCGCCGGGGAGGAATCTAAGCCTGAACGCTTAACAAAAGTGCATGTGCTGCTCCGCGATGCTTGGGGTTTGTTGTGGCAAGAATGTTTTGCAGAAGCTTCAGCCGCAGCCTAAAGCTGTAAATAGCTGTCTGAGCTGTCAGAGGAGTCCGATGCCTGGCCGTGATGAGCTGAGTACAGATTTTTTTAATTTCATCTTTTCATCATCTCGACCAAGTCTTCTGCTCCCGAGCCTGTCCCATGAGGCAAGCTGTCATCTACGGCTTGTGCTCTACTCAGCTCCCAAGTGAAGCAAAGCTGCTCCGTTTCGGGACAGCTGCGAAGCTTGCAGGGCGTGTTCTCACATGAGTGTCTTGTGTTGAAAGGTTGGCAATTTCGCTGGTCCACGCGTTTTTCGATGTACGCTTATCTCAGGACCCCATCCCGAGCTCCACACGTATGCGTATGCCTTGCTGGGCTTTCTGAAAAGCATGCTCAGTGACAACTCTGCAGCCACAATGCAGGAGCTCTGCACCCCACAGCTTTGTGAGAAGCTGGAGCCGAGCACACAGCTTCCAAGTTTCAGAGCCTTGGAAGGCTGCAGCAGCATTCTTGATCAGCATTGACTCTGTCTGCAGGCTTTATGCGCAGAGGGCCTGCAGCGCATTTTCCCACAGGCTCCTCCGCATGCATTACCTTGTGATCAGTCAGCGCTTGGGGGTTGAAACCGATCGTCCAGTGCCCCGTGTGTTCTGCTTTGGAGCTTTTTGATGGTTGGCAACTGTCGCGGGGCAAATGTTCCGCGTAGCTTGGTTCATCCAAACTTTGTGGAGATCGCTGTTCGGCGTTTCACAAACCAGACGTGCTTTAGTTTAGGAAGTTGTGTGTGTTTGGGTTTTGCTTTCTGCTTGTGACAGCTGCTTGTTGCTTTCTCGCTTTGCTTTCTGATGCTTGCATTTCTGCCTGCTGCTTTCAGCTTGTTATCTCTTGTGAGTATTCTTGATTCTGTTTGCAGAAAACATGGCAAGAGCCATTATTTGGATTCACCAGATTCTTCACATATTAGTAGCGGTCGCAGTGGTACTGTTCTTAGCGGTCGCAGTGGTACTGTTCTTAGCTTCGTGCTGCTAATTGCCTGTTGCTGTTCTTCTCAATCTCATTTTTCCTTTACTATGTGACTGCCATCTGGATTCTGGATCATGTCGATTGTTGATGTTATTGGGTCTGCTATTTCTGCTACTTAAGTCATCGGGCATTTCTTTGGAAAGAGTCTTGGACAAATCAGGGGGCAATGCAGGCACAATGAACACAACGTGAAGAAAGCAAGACCACAGGGAAATTCTGGAATGTCACTGAAAGTCACGGAAACAATGGAAGTAAACAGAAGTTGGCGCTCCGCGACCTCATCAAACATGTGCTCAGGGTGACGTCACTTTGGGCACAGTCGAACTTCTGTACGATCGGATCGACATTTTCTCCAGTGTGGGTTGCAGGGGGTTCCACAAAATGCACGGCAGTAATCAGAGGCTTCGAGCTGTTGCAGACGCCATGAGGTGTCAGATGTACAAAGCATATCCTACGTCTGACCATGTGAATAGGCCTCAGCCTGAGATCTCTTTGGATATGTATCGAGTTTGCCCTTGCCATGACCGTGTTGGCTTTGAGGCCTATGCTGCCTTTGGGTGCAGGCCACGCAAGTGCCTGACATGTTTGGGATATTTGAATCAAACAGGTCGCGCATGTTGAAGCTTTAATGCCTTGAACGGTTATGTCTCCCAACTGCTCTGACTGGAAACATTAGAGACGGTTGTGATTTGAAGGCTTTTTCGACGATGACTTGCATTTTTTTGTGTGTGAGGCCGGTCCTTTAGACTGCACGTCTTGCATATTTCGGCCTTTCTGAATCAGTTTTCCTTTCCCGCATTCCGCAAGGGCTTGGGCGACTCGCACCAGAGCTCAGATGGCCTAGCTTCCGTTCACACACTGACCTCAGTGCTTTGCTGGGGCCCTGACGGCAAGCTTTGCAGCTTTGCCTTGTTTTAGACCCGCCTTTCATGTTCAAGTCTGCTCCGCATTGCCTTCTACATCGTGGGTAGCGAGGTTGGGCAGCGGCGGATCGACTTCACCGAGTCGTCCGCAGCTAAGTGTTATGATTAACAACTTGCTGGCATGGTGTCGAGATCTGTGAGCATTGCAGATGGGATACTACAGTGTTTTTACAGTCTCCAGAATAGTGAGCAGTATCACAAGCTCCTTTGGGCTACAGATATTTAATGTGGACACTCAGCACAAAAGCCAAACGACCCATGGTTGTTGAGTGATTCAATGCTGCATCCGTGTTCAGACCCCGCGTTCTTGTTGCTGCAGTCGCTGCAGGCTGCGCACTACTTCAGGGATCCAGAGCGTGCTGATCACTGGCTTCTTGGCAAGGTAGCTAGCTGGCTTGGTCATCTCTTGCACTTTTACCTCAGGTATGGCCACAGTCTTGACTGTTGCAAGTCCAAGGCAGAGACAGGCCCTTGAGATTCACGAGGCAGGTTTGGCAGTGGATTGAGACGCAAGGATGGTTAAATCCACCTGAGAGTGTAAGTTGGAGAGTCTGATCTCACAGAAGTGAAGCCACACTGTGCAAGCCTTTGGGGAGTAGGGAGATGCAGTGCCTTTGCCTGGAGGAGATATGCCAACAGGCCTGGAGCCCTGCAAGAGGCCTGAGAGTTTGTTTCAGAATGCTCGTGCTTAATTAGCGTGCTCCAACTGGAGGGGCTTTCACCACCTTCTGGGGTGGCACAAAAGCTGCAAGCCCAGCTTTGCAGGCATCAGGTGATTTGAAGATTTCGAAAAGCAAGGGCGATCTTAATGCACTGTTCCCAAAGGTTGGGCCGTCCGTTTTGCGATTGGCAGAGCTGGGGTTCATCTCGCCAGAGGCTGCTCCGCCATCCTGCATGCGTTGAATTGATGCATATTATAGCACAGGAGGGATTTAGGTCGGAGAGCCTTGCTGGGTCGTGCCATGTCTTGTGCGCTCACAAGAGATGCCCGTGTTTTTGGCGGGTGGCATGCTCTGCATAGAAGTCTACAAGGCATGAAGCACGTCCACAAGCCCAACCTGTGTACCAGCTTGCTGCTTGATCTGCAGAGGACGCTCGCTTCCGTGGCACCGTGCGTGCCTTCGAGGCTGATGCAGCGCGACGCTTAGAGCATCGATAGACTTCATCTGACATGGCCGTCAATCTATCGGTCCTGCAGCCTAAAACCGGCAAGCAACGTCCTCAGATGTTCTCAGGCTCTGTGCGCTAGCTGCTTGAAGGGAGCAGATGGGGAGGTACTCGGCGAGGCGGCACTTGTTCATGAAGTTACATGTGCCCAGCATTGCCAGCTTGTTTGGACGTTGGTGCTGGCAAGGAGTCAATTTTAAAGGCTTTCGCTACGTGCTTTACAACAAATACCTTGCGGGAGTCTCAGAGCGTATTGCCATCGCTCGCACAAAGAAATCGCAAGCAGACTATTGCCCCTCATGTCGCCCAGGCTTTGGTACAGCGAAGCGCTTCGCAGTATCGGGGCAACAGTAGAATCGAGAAGGTTGGTGGAGGCGCGAGCTGACAAGATTCAGGCTTTGTGCAGTTCTGGATGTTTCGGCAGATGCATCAGCTTTTATCGGCATGATTCTGTTGTGGCACGGATCACGAGGCACTCCTCAGAACTTCAAAGCATCCTGGCATGCTGGCCGAGGACGGCATTTTTCAAAATGGGTGTCAGGCTGCTATTTTTTCAAAACGGGTGTCTCTTGGCAGCCTGTTCGCGCAAGGCGATCGATCTCAGAACTGGTGAGCAATGGGGAAACACGCCCTGCACGTCAGCTCTGCCTGTGACTCAAGACTGTCTTGATATTTTGGGGTGCTGGAGCATCTGTGAAGTGCAGGCTTGTACAATTGTACAACTCTTTCAGATGAGCCCGAGATTAGCTGAATGAGTAGACAAGAATGCCATTCCTTTGCCAAGGCTTTCGCTGCTGAGAGTGGCCCCAAGACTCTCGAGAACATGGCGTGAGGTGTAGCCTAAATGCCGTGCCAGGAGCAATCTGAGTGGCAAGCCTCCATTTGCAAAGCCTTCTACAGTCTCCGACACATTGTCGCCATAATGCAGGGGCGTTTCGCATTAGCCAGGTTTCGGGAGGTGTAGCGTTTCATGGGGTCCGGGGTTTGATTCCCCAAGTCCTGAAACCCCAAAACATCCCCCTGTCTTTGCATTCAAGATTCCTATGGCAAAAGGAAGCTTGAAGGGCCTTTCGGCAAGTTCTGCCCCCTCTTAGCGCTTTCCTTTTGTTAGGGGACTTTTAGGGGCGTAAACTGATTTTTGTGCGGCTTTGGAATGAAGATATTTCACAAGACAACGTAAACCGGTATTTCGCTCCACCTCATGTGCTACAAAAGTGGCTGCCAGAGTGCGCCGTTTCAGTTTCCTTGCAGCTCAGTACGCAACATTGCATGGTTTCCCATGCAGGTTGTAGTGGCGCTTGAGAGCGTAGATTCTGTAAGAAATCTGTGTCCTGTGTGCATTGACCCAGAAACATTGCTAGCACGGGGCCTGAGCCGAGTGCACTGCAGAGGCCATTCCAGTCCTCCGCGGCTACTTCCTGGTTGGCACAATGACAGCTTGGACTGCCTGGGGAACATCAGTCTTTTGACACCACGTCGCTTTTTAGCAAAGCCTCATCTGTGGTGCTCATGCCCAGCTTGTCTAGATTTCAACTGCGAAGCACCATTTGCATCGTCGGAGCCTCATCGTTCTGTCAACAGCTTCACCGAAAAAACTCAACTGGTTGGGTTTCTGGGCGGAGCGCTTCCAGCAGAGAACATGTCGGTTCCTGGGAAGACAGGACTGATGGATTCAGAATGGAGGAAGAGTCTGAAGGTGTATACGCATACACGACTCTCGGCTGGAACTTTCATTTTGTGATTCTCCTCCGCACCTGCTCCTCTTGCTTCCAGGTTGACCATGGGGGATAACAACTGGGAGAAGTTCCAGGCCTGCCGGTCTTGTGACAGGCTGACCAAGCTGATTAATCAATCGTGCAGCATTAGACCTGAATGGTAGGTTTGGCTGGATGAAGACCCCGATAAGGCAGGGTGGACTTGCGCTGTAGATCAACAAGGTTTGAACTCTCTGCTTGATGAAATTACATTTCAATCTGGCAGGTTCTGCATCCAGTGAACCCCAATGATGGCAGAGAAGCTGCAATCGCTGGACCTGAAAGCAACGTGCACAAGGCAATTGCAGCCAGCAGATAACTCGGCCATGCTGAAACGGCAGCCATACCTCGTAAGCAAGATTCAGGAATGCTGCTGAGAATGTCCCAACAGTGCCATGTAGGGTTGCATGATCGGACGTTGGAGATTTTCCGCATTCTCCCAGAGGAGCAGAGCAAAGCAAGCGCTGATGCAGAACGCGTGTGAACTGACATGGACTGCAGCAGCTTGAACCACAAGACGCGGTGTGACTGGTGCGGTGTGGTCCTGATTCTCGCAGAGCAGATGCCGGACTGTTGCCAAAGCACGCCTATCAACAACAGCAGCCGCAGCATCTTTGTAGCAAGTGCTTAGAAAGATGCATACAGGATCGTACAGCCTATTTGCTGGAAGGCATTCTCCTGGCGAATCTCTGGGGAACGGCAGCAGGCTGGGCAGCGCATGCAGCGCATCATGATTGTGCAAACAGTACTTCAAACAGTACAGTCCCTACTAGCTGCATTGAGAACCTTTTGCTGCTGACAAACTGAGAGTGGTGGTCTTGTATCCGGTCAACATCTTGATGTGAGCCTGAGCTTGAGACCCTTCTGGCTGGCTTTTAACCAGGCACGGCTGATCAATGAAGAACAGCACAAGCAGCTTGACGCACAGGCCGCCTTTGGAACACATGTGACGGATGCGTCAGATGGGTTGAGGATGTCTTGTGAAAACTTTACTTTCGGTCATGGCGACGCTTCTATGACTCTGAAACTGCTTAGTCAAAGTGGGGCCTGGCCCTCCATTTTGGCTTCTCACACCTTCCAATTTGAGCGTCAGAGACCACATCGCTAGGAGGTGCGACTTATTTGATCTTATCGTTAGGTTTTTCTCTTCAGTGACGCTGGTGCATCAGGGCTTTCATTGCTGTGTTGCAGAGAACGCTGCTGTTGAAGATGACCCCACCGTGATGGTTGCGCGTTGTCTTGCTGGCAGACTCCAGGATTTCCTTAAATTCTTGGGGCCTGATCCTGGCACACACACACATATAGATATATATATATATGTACATATGCATGATTCATGTTGCAAAGGACTCCATGGATTACATTGTTGCCTTCGGTGGCGGCTACGTGACTTGGCTGCCCGCAGATTTGTGGCGAACTTGTGTCATCGTACAATGCCTAAGTCTTTGCTGCGTCGATGTAAGGTACCCGAAGATGTTACGGACCCAAACGACATCGGTCAAATGCCAGCCATGACCTTAACAGGAGACTAGCCCATACTAGCCCTCCAACAAAAAAGGACAGTGAAGTGGCTGGATATCCAGTTCTCTTGTATGGTTGGAGGGCATGACTTCTGTTGACAGGTGGCAAACCTAAATGCTGGGTTCGAAGGCAAGCCCGGTGACAAGTCTGGAGCTGATTGGTGAAATCTGAGGAACAGTCTGGAAACTGTAACTCTCCACCCAGGTACCGGATACGCCTGCACATCCAGGGGAAGTGAGCCCATCCCAACTTTGCTTGTCTATCATAAGCTCAATAGGTGTGGCCACCTCAGGTACAGGCGCCTTGAGTGGAGCAAAGCCAAGGGTGCTGACGCAATTCAATTTCCCAATCCCCAGAGGCCGCGACAATCTGACCTGAACAATCTTGCGGATTCTGCACACTGTCAACTCATGCGTGCCTTGTGATGGAGATGCCGGCCCTGGGCCGTTGAGTCCATGAGGCGATTCGCGCACAAGTTCGCGATCATTGGCGGCTACCCAAGTGCACGGTGTATCGGACGAACGTTTTCACCGAGGGTCCAGTACCCCACAAGGTGACCACAGCTACTGGACCTTTGAGGACATGCAGGCGGCAAAGCGAACTGCAGTGATGGGGGTCTTCATTGATGGGCTGAACGGGTCGAAGTGTTGCTTCTCGGGCAAGTTGCTCCCGCAGGCATTTTTTTCGACAAGAAAGCAAGCTAAGAGGCAACGAAGCCTAGCAACATTACGCGTACAGTCTGGCCTGGCAGAGAGTTCAACAGTGAATTGCGCAAAGCCAACTGAACAAAGCATGCCGTAAGATTCAGTACATCAGCAAGTTGGACATGATTTCATGGGTCCATGCTGCAGCCTGGAGCCAGCTGGCAAAGTCTGCGCCTCAGATCGTACAAGCTAGCGTCATAAGTCAGCCGCAAGGGCGAGTGTGTGCCCAGGAAGAGCGCCAGGCCCTTCCGCCTTTGCCAGAGCAAGGCAACTCCACAGCTGAGCTCCTGGAGAGAGTCCGGTTGTCACTGAAGGCCTGTGTATGCGCATGATCAAAAAGTCTGGCAAGATGCGTGATTGCTTTCTTATTCACCTCAACTTCCACGACTGATCTGGCGTGACCAGGACGAGCATCTGCGTTTGAAGGATTTGCCGGAGACGCGGTCCGCGGACTTCTCCAAGGCCCTGCAGGAGTTGGGCTTTTCCTCGGCTTTAGACAGGGTCAAGATCGCCAAGGCCATCAACACCCTGCGCGACAAGGAAGTTGGAAGCGTAGCAAATGAGGTCAATCCGGAAACCTGGGACACTGCCAAGTTTGACACATGGCAATATGATGAAATGTCCAAGCTGCAAAAGACAGAGGCAAAGAACATGGTGAAGGATTTTGTTAAGACCATGGTTCAGGGTCGGCGGCTTCAAGCAATTCGAGCGGATTCTGGCGAAATAGTGGATGCCCAGGTCTGCCTGAACAAGAGGGTTGATAGGTTGACTGTTGATGTTGGAGACAAGACTGGTCCCATAGTCACAGAACTGTGCGACATCCTTGACGTAGTGGCGAATGCGGAGCCGAATCTGTCAGTCACGGTCAAGACCGCGTGCCTGTCTGAAGTTTGTCTTTTGCTTCCAAATTTGGAGGAGCGTGACACTTTTACAAATGCTTTAGGCATTTTGTCGCAAGTGGCCCAGAAGCCAAAACTATGACCGAAGTTGGACAGCTCTGACCCTTCAAAGGAAGAGCTGCATCTGTTATGATACCCTTGAGGATGGCCTTCAGCTTTACAGGTTAGAGCCTGAACCACTGTCGGCTCTTCACGGGCCTTCTGTTTCAGCTGGTCAACAAAGCTTTGTCCAAGGCATTTTTAAGAATTTACTCAAGCTTGCATCCTTGGATCGTACGTGGTCGGAGACTTGCAGACACTTTGCGGATGTTTAAGCATCCTTGAGGTTTCCTGCCAGCTCTGCGCAAGTTCTGTGACAGGAGAAGCCGTCAGAGAAAGGAGTTTACACGGCAGAGGCCATCTGCAGCTCTGCAGCGGCTTATTCTGATTCTGGATGTCAACAGAGCACCTGGCACGGAGGTGCAGATCTTGAAGGCCTGCAGCGGCTTCCAGATCTACAGAGACCGTACTCCCTTCCCGTCTTTCAGAACAAAGTAGTAAAGCTGTTAACTTTTCGTGCGCCATGCATGCCTTCTAAGAAGTGGACTTCGGCCCTTCAAAAAGCCGGGAAGAGACTGTGCTCCCCCATTCTCACGGACAAACCAAGCAGCACATAAGAAGGTTCCGAAGGGGTCCAGGTTTGCAACAGCATTCTTCCATTCTGGGCACCACGCGTGCAGATGTTGTGAGGATATTCTGATGTTAGCATCGAGCATGTCCGGGTAGATCCGAAAGCAGGTTGAAGATCAAGGCAATCCATGCTCCTGAGCTCCTCTTGCCCGCTGTCAGTAATACCATCCATAGCAGTGACGTGGCAGGTGACTTCGAGCAGGGCTTCTACCCGGCAGCGCAGGCATGACGAGTATGTAGCAGCAGCCAGCTCTAAGGGAAGGGACAGCAAAGCTTTCGACGTTATGACTACGTAAGGAATGCGAGATCATGCGAGACTTTGGACCAAGCACGGCTAACAAGAGTCAGCCGCCGGCTGGTGCGATCTGATGGTCGCTGGCTAGATAAGTTTTGTACTTGGTGGCTGCAGATGAGACCCACATGATTTTTTATTCATTCATGCAGGCGGAAGAATGGGTGATATATCTTGCAGAGTTGTACTGAGGGTGCGGGCAACATGTATGGACAGGACATCGCAGACCAGCCGCAAGCAAGATTTCCCACTGCCGGATACCTGCCACAAATGAATGGTGTCAAGGGGGACAGCAGCCAAGAGACCTTCCTGAGTCAGGATGGCGGCAGCACAGCGTTTGATTGAGAAGCTGGTCAGGGGATGAAATCAACAGAGGTGGCGGTCTCTTTCATTCATCTCTTGCATCTAGTCAGCGCAAGTGCGCACTATAAAATCCTTCTTCGGCCGGGCTGGCGTCAAGAAAGCAAGAATACCAAGCTGGAACTGAATGGCAGCAGTACCTTGAAATCCACGACCACCCAGGTTTCACACAAGCTGCTTGCGGCACAGATTTCATCGCAGCATTCCATGAGCTAGCTAGCCGTCCTGGACAGAGTTTGACTGACGATCACTTGGGATTCTGGCAAACCTTGCATCAAGCTTCAACAACAGTGCGCAACCAGCAGTGGAGCGGCAAGAGCTTCCGTACCCAAGAGGCTCAACTTGAACACAGTGAGCGTGGCTCAGGTACCTGCAGGAGCAGCAGATGCGGAGATTCTAGGCCCCCAGCAGTGGGCTGATATTTGATGCGGTGCCAAGATTCTGTGGTTCTCTGCCAGCGTGAAGCGCAGGCCCCGACGAGTTTGGCCAGGGCCAGAACTGGATTCTCCAAGGAAAGGCTGAAGCCTCAGGCTCTCAGGCACTCAGGCCTCAGGCTTTGAACTTGAATTTGGATGTTTCGCCGAACTCAGCTGGTGCCGAGGTTGGTGATATCTTCAGGATCACCTTCACTCGATACGTCCGCCGTGGTAAGGCACCGCCGCTTGCAAAGGATGGCTGGGTCACATCCTTAGACTTGGCCAGGAGACCCGAAGCATTAGCCGCTGGCTCAGACAAGGGCTCCTCTTGGCGGTATGGGTCTAGCAGTTTAGGAGACGCGTTCTGATGGACAGAAGTTCTGATGGACAGGAAATGACAGGAAGCAGGCTTCTTATGCTCCAGGAAATTGAGCACTGAGGTCGAAGGTCCCTTCCCAGAATGAAGAATATCAAGACTGAAAATGTCATGCTTGACAGGCCGCATTCATTTGAGGCGTTTTCTTTCCAAGGCTTACCACTTCTTGCATCAGAGAGCTGAGCTTCAGCCCAAAGAGATGAAGAGAGACTCCGCAGTACGTTCAAACTCAGGCCTTCTTGAATGCCAGCCAGTGGGCAAACGGAACTCGAAGTTACCGCCAGCAAGCTTTCTTTCATTTGCTCGACCTTCCTTGAAGTGCGACGTGTCAATGCCACAGAAGTGTGCTGGACCTGAGGTTGGGAGCACGTTGGCCATGAAAACGTCGACTTCGAGGAATTCGCTCGGTTCGAGTTCCGTGTTTGACCCCTTGCATTTCCACAACACAGAACGATCAACAAGAGTTGCTGCTCAGCGTCACCCTGTGTGGATTGGCAGGAGAGAGCCAAGTCGCACAAGTACTACTTGGTGTTTTGGCTGCACGCAGTTGAGCTGCGCTTTTGTGTAAGTGCAGGGATCCTTCGCATCTTCCACATCACCTGCAGGACAGCGGTCGAAATAATAGTTGGTCCCCCGTGCTGATGTGTTAAGTCCATATGCAGAAGCAATCTGGATATCGAAGCACTTTGATCAGCTGTTGAGAGCAAACTGTCTTTTAACGCTTAGCTTCAGGAGCCCTGTTTCACTGGTGTTGGTGTTGTCACATGGGGTGTCACATTTGCAATCTTGAAGGTTTGCTTTGCTTAAGCTCCGAAAGGTTGCTTTCGATGTCAGTTGCAGTCCCTTCGTCCTGCTAAGACATGCCAGGAGCAGTGTATAGTATGCCATGACATTTTTGCCATTCTAGGCACGTCGGGCAACACTGCAGTGTACGCTTTGTTTGGCGGCATTCCTTAACACTCACTTCAGAGTACGCATCACGAAGCCTGAGATTGCCACTGTTCCCAATTTGAAGAAACATGCTAATCCCACGTGGGCCCCATCCTAGCCAGCCAGGAACTTGAGAGCGACTTTATGCCAAAGACTGGCTATGTTTGTTGTGGCTTTCCCAGGTTGGCTCTTGGAACCAGTTTCGCGAGTGCAAGGTGCGCTGTGAATCACTTTTTTTTCGGGCCTTTAGTGCTTTGGAGACAGATCCACTGGATTTCATATAGCACGGATGCCTGGGAGGATTTCCTCCGTGCAAGATTCACATGTGGCGTGTCCAGGAAATGTTCAGAGACACTGAGCGCGCTGATGGGAGATGCGTCCTCAAGCAGGAGCTCCTGGAACAAGACTTGCCTGCTATTTATACCTGACTGGATCACGCCAAAGTCCAAATATTGATTCAGGAAGTGACCATCGGCAAGACTCGCACCGAAAAGTTCCAGATCCTGTTGAATTGCAATTTCCTGGTGGGCGCCTCAAGTGCTCAAAGAGCCAGATGTGGACTTGCAGATCGGACAGCAGTCGCAACTCAGGCAGCAGTGCACCCTGCCGCTGACGAAACGACTCCTGTCGGCCACCTAGCTTGGCCCGTGGAGCTATACCCTCGAGGGTACTTGAATGATTTTGTGACTGAATCCTTGCAGGTTCTACGCAGGGGTGATCGAAGCTGAGTTGCTGGTTTAAGCAAAGTGGCATCTGGACCGCCCAGGATGGCTATGACCTTATGGGTCCAGATGATGCAGGCTGACAATGACTATTGCTAAATCTTGCAAACTTCATTCCACAACTCCGCAGCGCATGCCAGGTTCAGGAAAGTACTGGGCCATGGGCATCTCAGACTCAGATCGGCTTGACGCAGGCTAGAGCCGCGTGAAAGACTCTAGGACTCTAGACTGCTGATCAAGAGGGACACACTTGTCTCGCGTGAGTTCGGGTAGAACACGTGGCCGTCCTCAATCAGCAAAGTACATGCTCACTGTTTCCTTGCTCGAGTTCAGCATAACTTGGGCATTCACACAAGTTCGGGTGCAATTTTCCAAGTGAAGGAGACCACGTCATGGTCTACTTGGAGCTCTCTCAGGGATTGCCCAAACATGTCTGGTGGGAGAGATTTGACTCCCCAGACGCAGCAGCCTTGGCAAAGATGCAGTGTGTTTTGTTGCGAATTAGTTGTGAACCTCCAGGGGAGGTTCAGTAGCTTGTGCTGACCTATGCGACGCGTGTCTGATGACATGCGGATTCGAATCTGAGCGATGCCAACGATGTGGAGCTTTTGATTGAATTCAGCCTTAGGCGCATCAAGAGTACCTGGCCGCCGGATCTCAGCGTGTGTTCGAGAGGCCTCCGTCTGTCTCGACAGGCTTTGGAGAAGACAGCAGAAAGGGAGGCATGCCGTATTGCAGGCACATGCGCCTCATGGGCCTGATTCCGTGGCAGAGTGATGACAAGCCCGGATTCCCAGCTAGATCGGTGAGGCACCAGTGTATGTCCCATTGGGCACAGAGATTCAAGGCCAGCGAGACTTGAAAATCCGCCAGAATGGTACGGTGGTGGGCGTGACAGAGAGGCCGGACATCTGCATTGCGCGAGGTGGCACTTTACAAGCTCTGTGGAGATGCAATTGGTCCATTCAAATGACATGGGATCATAATGTAGAAGCTTGAAGGCTTTCACGCCATGCAGAGACTGCGGTTTGCCAAAGTTGCTTAAGGCATTTAAGGCGTAAGACAATTCTGGCTGAAATGTCCGTTGAGTTTAGGAATGCCAGTCATCGTCCCTACATTACGAGAGGTTGCTCATCTAGTGCCCTGCCCTGCAACCCCTGCATGGTGAGCTGAACGTCGCTTTTTGAGCAACTTACGAAAGCTTCTCTTAGCTTTCGTCTGAGCCAGCCTTTGCTGATCTGTACTCAGGGGTTTGTGGGAGAGGGGAAACCACCGAAAATAGTTAAATTTGGCGGTGTTTCGCGGCCAGACCCAGTGGCAGGAGGGTTTTCGGGGGGGTGCCAGAAATCCAGTCCCAAGGTTTTCAGCCATAGCCAGCATTTCTCCATAAAGGCTCTGGCACAGTCCAGACTTTGAGGCTCTAGACGCAACTTACACTGCGGCTCAAGATGCAAGATGGTTTCGCAGAATTCTGCTTCAGCTTGGGTGAACTATGTAGTCTTGCGGTTTACTGCAAGCGATGAAGCTCAAAATTTCGGGCGAGGGACGGGATTCCACGTCTGAAGCCACTGGGTTTCAAAAATCTTGCCCCCTTGGCTCAGGACTTGGTCATGAAGAACGTGTTCGTCTTGACCCAGGATTGTGAGATCCGAATGCACTCGGTTTTGCTTCATTGAGTATGACCTGCCTGAGCGTGATCTTGCCTTTTGACAGGAGATGCTGGATCCCAACTACGGAAAAAAGGACTTGCACCAAGACACTCAACAGAGCTAGTCAGATGCTGCTAACTATCTTGTTCTGCGGGTGGATGATGCAAAGCATATTGCCCAACAACGCTTGAGCTGTGAGTAGGCAAAGGTTGGGTGCAGGCACTGTCCCTTATCCAGTGCTCACCCGCAGGACGAGGAGGCAGAGCGCTTCGCCTTACCTGACAAGTGACAAGTGAGACCCCGTGGGCCGTGTCAACTCCCACGGATGCTCAAGAGTCAGATAAGTTCAGAGTCTTGGTAATCAGTAGTCCGTGTTCAAGTGCCAGTTGTCGCCTCAAGAAGCGACCCCGATAATGCACTCGTGGAGCAAGCCTGGCTTTCAATGCTGGGCAGCCACAGCTTAGAAAACGTCGCATTGCCTGTGGAATGCGGCGTGCTTGAGCCCGACCAGCTGTGTGCCAGTCACGGTCGGTCTTGTAGCGTTTCCCTTATTTCCGCTCATCTTCACCACCAGCTCATGCAACGAGGCTGGTGAAGAAGGTGTCCGCATCCGCCATGCTTGCATACGCCTCTTGCAACATGAGCGTATGAGCCCAACTCGCTGATGGGAGAGCTTGTTCGCTGCAGGCTTCTAGATGCAATGCTGAGACAGTGACATGGAAATCAAGCGACCACCAAGCCCTGCACAACCGACTAGCTCCTGGGCTGCTGCGGGTCTGTACGGTGTAAAGAAGCTGCCTAACTCCAGTATTAGCCCAGCCCAAGAGTTTCAAGTCGAGAGCCAACTTGGTGACATGCCATCGAGCCCAGAGCCGCTCTCAGAGGATGAGGTCTCCTACTATGCCAGAGCAGCTTGGAGGCATCAAGGCGCCATGGCGTTTTGTGACGA
Source organism: Symbiodinium pilosum (assembly GCA_905231905.1). Taxonomy (NCBI): domain Eukaryota; class Dinophyceae; order Suessiales; family Symbiodiniaceae; genus Symbiodinium; species Symbiodinium pilosum. Next base: position 103,763 of record CAJNIZ010043005.1, read on the forward strand.
GCCGAGAAGTAAACACCCAAGACATCCAGATCATTGTCTTATATTGTCTTCTACGTGGGGCATTATTTGGTTCTCCTTTCGGCTCTGTTCAACGTAGACACGTCTATACCGTAGAACTGCAGAGTTGAGCTGTGCGCAGAAAAGAGTTCCGTTCGAGGAGCTGAACCTGACAGCGGAGCAGGTTGTGGAGTTCAAGCAGGTAGAGGTTGCGCAGCATCTCTGGATCAGCGGTCTTTGCCGAAGCACAATCAGGTCTTCGATGAGTACATGGAAGACCTGGATGGAGTCGTTGCCTCAGATCCGAGTCTCTGACGTAGTGCTCATCTTTTGTGATGCTGCGTGCACAGCTGGTGTTGAGATCGCGCTGCAACTTACTTGGGCTGTATTCCCCAAGTCAGTTTGGACAAGACTCCTCCGGCCACAGCAACCGGTGACCGTGAGGTACAATGTCTGTGGACCTGCCAACTTCCACAGGCCCTAAGCCCTCAACTCTCTAAATACACCAAATTCCAGCAAATTCCTAATATACCTGCATTTAACTAGAGAGAGACCCCAAACTCCCTAAATTTTCCTAAATCCTTAAGGCATCGGGCTCTAGAGGCAGGTGCGAGACCAGGGCCTGATAGTATAGCAACTTGGCACTACTTCATTCTCTTTTCCATCCTCCTATGTGCCCCTTTTGACCGCATGTTATGAGGGCTTCAGATCCTCAGCTTGTGGGCCATTTGCATAGCTTCTTTCCTGCGTTGAAGGGGTCGGCCGACGCACAACGCCAATCATTCGTATAGCTGCGCCCGCTCGAATTCTGCTCCATTGAAAGAACCAGTCTCAAAGTACTGAAGTGGCTTCAGGCCACATTGAGGGGCTGGAATCTGCAATCTTAGCCGGAGCCAAACCCAATGTCCCCACAAGGCTTGCATAAAGCTCCTTCAGACCGAACAGGCTTTGACGCGCAAAAACATCAGCAATCTCGTCCGAGCGGTGGGATTGAACCCATCCAAGGCCAGGCTAGAACTTACTAGGATCACGTCCATACAGCGTGCAAATCAACTGTGCCAGTCGGATCTCAATACCATCATCAAGCAGGCTGGTCATGACTGCATGTGATCTCACTGCAGGTCAGCTTTGCACTGTGTGAAGCCTTCAGAATGCGCATACAAGCTGTTCTACCCTCTTGTACCTCCCTCTTTTGTTCATGCCAGAAAGACTTCCCCTTGTCGTGAAGCATGGTCATGTCCCTCGACCCTTAGGTCATCTGACACCCGCCAAGCATGTAAGAGCAAAGCAGCCTTCTGTTGTTGACCGCACATGCTGTGGCGGGCTGTGCGCTTAGACTATCTTAGACTTGCTTACGGTTCTTCAATCTCCAAGCAGGGGTTGATTGTTGGCACATGTTGGCACCATGTGGCGCAACTCGCCCCCGTCATTCCAACCTGAAGTGCTACAACTTCGTGCCACAGGCAGACTCTGATGGAAGTGGCGACCTTGACTTTGAGGAGTTCATGATCATCGTGGCGCAAGTGTGCTGCTGGCTGGGATGTTCCTGATTCTGCGTGGCATGGTGCCAAGTGAAAACTGACCGGCTCAAGAGTCGCACTCCCCCAACACCTACAAGCATAATCAAGCCCTCATGTTTTTGCAGTATCGCGCCTCAATGTTGCTTGCTTGCATGGTCCGGCAGCCGGGCAGAGAACTGGGGAAGCCGTTTTGTAAGATCCAGATTCTGTCCTGCATAGCAAAGTCAGTTTGCGATGCCTTTTGAAAAATACCTCTTGCAAGGCTGCAACGCTCGGCCAAGCCGCAACTGAAAACTACATGACATGGTAGACAAGTTTGCAGCACTGGGCTGCTTGTCTGCGTTTCCGCCAGGATTGCCATGACTCCAACTCCAACGCCCGAGGACTCGCAACAGACTGTCTGGCAGGTGGTGTTGCTTGCGGGTTTGTTCTTGATGCAGGGCTGTGACGGGAGTAACCTGCTGCAACATGTACGAATGGCCGTATGCGTTTGACGTCTAAGATCTTAACTGGCTGAAGTGCTCGCAGGAGTACGAGCGCGACATGCGCGAGCTGCCTTTTGGCTGCAGGAAGTGCTTGAGTGATTTCAGGTAGGTTTGCGCACTGCTTCCCAGGTTTGAGGCTATCGACCGTCGAAGCCTGAGTTTCTGAAGGAGAGAAGCCTGAGTTCTTGTTTCGCAGAAGCCTCAGTTCTCAAGACAAACTTATCAGCAGCGCATGCCTCCTCAATATTAGAGCCCGGCTTGACTTGAACTTCGAGACCTTCCGCCCCTTGCGCAGTTGACGGCAGCGGATTCATCAGCTCGCGCGAGCTGCTGGATGCCAAGTCTTTTCGGGATTTCCACGAGTTCGGCAATCGGTCGCTATTTTGGGAGTCCACAGAATAAGGATTATAGCATACAGGGGTATAAAAGGAGGACTCACATTTTTGGAAATGCCCACGTCAGCCTTTCTGTGGTGCAGTCCACGTGCTGAAAGCTGGGAGATGGGATGTGCCAAGGATTGTGGCTCTCAGCACGAAAGGCCCGGATCCCATGGAGCCTGAAGAAGCCAATAGCTGAGCAATGCGAACCTAGGTCATCCACGTCCAATCAGTTGGAAGATGTTGGAAGGGAGTTGATTGGGATCTGTCTCAAGGTCAAGAAAGTGCTTGGCCGAATCGACAAAGATGGCGATGGTAAGATGAACTTCAGGGAGCGCTGCGCAAATACCATTGGCATTGAATACATCTTGAGCTGAAATGTGCTTGCATCATCTGACCAGATCTCACCAGGAGTTCTGCAAGATCATGGATGGCTGAGTACGGCTGTCAACTTGGTGCAGCAGGACTTGGCGATGCGGGCGTCGCCCATCCCGACAATGTGGACACCAGTCGGACACCAGCGGGACACCAGCGGGACACCAGCTTCCAGACCGTCCACAGACAGCTCGAACGCGCGGAGACAACGTAGAGGCTTGTGGAGCTCAGCTTGCGCCCCAAGCGCAGCAGCCATGTTGTAAAAAGATCTCCCAGGTTTCTGCTGCCAAAAAGTTGGAGGGATCTATGGGTTGAATCGGAATGGTATTCGAAATAGGCCCACTGCATGGAATAGGCCAAAGCAATACCATATTTCCCTCATGGGTATAGTATTGAATGTATAGTATCTGATGGGAAGAAATATTCTATGATATAGTATTGTTCTTTGATGAGATGACTCCCTGGTTCAACCCCATGCAAAAGCACAATGACGGCAGTGGAGGCAGGTGTAAGTAAGCACTGCATGGAGCCACAAGTTGTGAAATGGCTGGCCTTGACCTAGTCTTTGTAGACCATCAGGTCTCAAGATGTTAGAGTAGCAGGGCCAGTCGACCGGAGCGGGTCGATTTCTTAACCTTCCCCTCTGCGTATGTACCAGAGATGGTTGCGGAGCCCACTGGCATTGCTCCATATTTCCTGGTCCAGGGCACTGGGAGTTGATGTTGGTCTTCCTCGGGCTGAGCTGGCCCGTCCGCAGAGCATGGCTGCGGAGGTGTCGGCATCAGGGGCCTTGGTGCAGCGGAGATACATGCGGCATGACTTCGATTTCAGTACGGAGGCAGACTCTGATGCTGTTGTCGATCTGTACCAGTTGACGCTCCTCTCTGGTGCACAGAACAAATCAACTGATCAGGCGATAGTCACGCATGTTTGCGGAAAAGATTGGGCGCCAGGGGCTTTGGCGCTGGGCGCGTCACTGAAAGCAGCGGGAACTTCCCGGAACCTGGTTCTAATGGTCACCGACACAGTTGGCCGACGCTACGAAAAGCTTTTCGCATCTGTGTTTGACAAGGTCTATGTTGAGGAGCCAGTTACGCCACATCAGAGCATAACACGTGCGGGTGCTGACTGTGTAACGCTTCAGCTACGCGCTTGGCAGCTGCCGTATAAGAAGGTGTTGTACATGGACGCGGACATGATTGCACTGAAGACTCATGACCCAGTCCTTGATACATTCAGCGAACTTAGCGCTCGACAGGATTCCGGGCTGGCAAGTCAGTTCAACGGTGGCATGTTTGTGCTGGAGCCCTCGGAGAAGAAATTCCAGCAGCTACGGCGGCTACTAAAGAATGCAGAAACACCTGAATTCAGCAATGGTGGCATTCAGCAGTTCCTCAACCATGCCTTCCCACCCTGTGAGGAAGGAACGCATGTAGGCTGCTGGCAAGGAAAAATGGACGACGTTTACAACAAGTTTACGAGGGACGTTAAGTCGCAAGAGCTCGATGCAGACGAAGTTGCAACTTGGCCAGCAGAAGATGGCTGAAAACACGCCTAAGCAGCCTGTCATTGCCTCTAAGATGGGGATCCACAAACACCTAGCGGAACGCGGACATTCAACATCATTCAACGTACCTTTGACCAGCCTCCATTTCATCAGCTGAGGCCTCCCTCCATTTCAGTGGCGACTGGGGTGGCGCTCGCAAGCCATGGATGTCAGGCTGCCTGGTCAGATCGGATTCGTCAACCCACCAGAAGGGGTCACTCCAAGGCATCTGGGAAGAAATGCGAACTTGAGTTTCATTCTTTGTTGCTGGTGGGAGGCATTGGGAGTGCAGAGGCTGTGAACGTAAGGGGCCCCTAAACAGGAGTAGGAAATGGAGCCGACCTTGCAAGCGGTGACGTATTTGACTGCATAGCAGACTTGTGATAGGAAAAAACATCTTTGTTGCCGGGCATGTGCCCACAAGCATAGTTTGGGCTAAGGTAGGCTGCTGGAGATGTGGATGAATGCCTTTCATCAAGTGCACGCGCCCGATGGCCTCCAGGATCTTCTGCACACTGACTGCCCTGGGGAGACCTGACTGAAGCGCAACCGCGATGAAAACAGAAAAAGACGCAGCCTCCACCAGCGCAGTTTCAATACCTTTTAGTAGCAGAACGACAGCATCCCCAATGTCCTAGTGTGCACTGTACCAGAGGCATAAGCAGCCGCTGATAGTTCGTCCATCAAGCGCTTCTGATCATTTGCAACTGTCGCCACATCAGCTTCCAAACGCAAGCTGCAATGATAGGATAGGTAGACAGAAATGCTTGTGAAACATCCATGTACTGCCGGCACAGAAAACAACATCCAGCAAGCAGGCTCTCTATGTTTGAGGTTTATCCTTTGATGCCCTTACATAGTCAAGCTTTTTTTGCTTTTTCGCTGTGTTCAGACCTGGGATGGACTCTTTAGATCCCCCAGTTGAAGCCATGTTCGCCGCAGGCCGAAAACTGTAGGATGTGAATCTGGCTTCGGCCCGTGGCACTGCCTGTAAAACATGGAATCTGGACAACGAAAGTCCATCGCTTTGACCAAATTTCAGCAGGCAGGCAGGGCCACGATTGACAAGGTCAAGAAGCAGAAGTCAGAAGCAGGTTCAAAGCCAAAGCAGCAAGGATTCGATGTGGTGCAGATTGGCAGTCTGCTTTTTGCTGCGTGGATGGTGCTTTGGATAGTTGCCGCATCGGTTATATCAGCTGTTTTCTTTGTTCGTTATATGGGTATTGTGTCAGACAATCAGTCCTGGTATCTCCATCATGGCAGCGCGCGATGGGCAGCTGCCGAAACAACGGCTGTTCTCCAAGCTGCCATCGAGGCCAAGGAAGCCCTCATTGCCTCCATCTCCTCGGAGCTCATCAAAACAAACTATGACTACGCGGCCATTGAGAGCGCCCTTGCGCCGTCCATGCTCTTGAAGCCGTTCTTGCGCTCGTTTGACATGACATTCTCCGACCGAGAGGCAGGTCTACATATCTACCACCAAGTGGAAGAGGGAGGAAGACAGCTGGTGCTTCAGTCCAACGCCGCAGACTGCTACTTGCTTGGAACACAGGACAGGACTGGCCAAACTAGTAACTAATATTAGAGTATTGGAGTTGGAGTTTGAGCAATACAGAGCGATACCCGCAACAAGCACAACTATGTTACAGCATCATGCACAGGGCTGCGCAGATCTTGGCGTACCTCCGCAAAGTTTTCCTGCTGGATGCCAAGTGTGTGAGAGGGAGCGTATCTATTCAGTTGCGAGGCAAGATATGCGCTTGTCAGTTCTTACGCAGGAAGATCACAAGGATGCAGCTGCAATGAGAAGATGCCATGTTCAACGTAAGCCTGCATGATTTTCAGATAGTAAACAAAGGCGTGGCACACCGAAGCTATGTTCCTGAACATGAGCTTCGAAGGCTCGAGTGCATGCCGCTGTTGAATGGAACGGAGTGCAAATGGCTCATGCTATGTTTGGCGTGATGATCCGGGGGGTGCTGATTTTTTGGCTGTGCGCGTGCCTCCGCTGGACCGCAGGGTGCTGCGTGACAGCCATTGCCATTTTCTATGCTCAAGACTTAAGCAAGACCACTGAGTGCACTGGATGAACATGACTTCAGCCTTAATTTCCAAGCCAAGTAGCAGCACCGCCTTTGGCAACATGCTTGATGTGCCAGCTCAGTTCTAGGTTTGCAGAGTGCTCTAGGACGCGCTTTCCTCTGCTAACATGGCGGAGGATGCAGCGCAGCAGATCATCAATGCGTTTGTGGCAGCTTGACGGCATTCCATGACTAGAGTAGGATGAGCAAGGTGAGCGGCGATGCGCTCGGCAATGCAGTAAAGTCATCCTACTCATGTTGTTGTGGTGCCGGCGACTTGGGTATCGGACCTATAAAGCTTGAATGATACTTTTGCTGGAAAATTTGCAATCTCTTTTGTCAAAGGATGGCCTTGCGGCGGGAAGAACCCTTCCAATGCTGTCCTCGAGCGGGATGGAGTCCTGCAGTGTGCAGACACTTGGTGCTGAAGCAGTTTGTTTGCAGGTTTTTAAAAAAGGATTGACCGAATTCGGGGCCAAGCCTGCAGATCCGTGCGAGATGCGCCTCTGGCCGTTGACTTCCAAAGAAGATTCTTGAGTAGTTCTTGCATGTTCTTGTACAAGCTGGTTTTCACCCCTCTGCAGCTCTCAGGATGGATCGTGCGCGGACTGCCCTGCAACTTGGGTGTTGCAAAGATGGTACGTCAGATTTCCGACCACGCCAGATTCTGCGTAGAAACCTCCTTTTCTGGGCGTTGGCGCTGACGTTTTTGATGTAAACTTATATGGCTTTCGCGGCACCACTCATGCAGCGTTGCTTCGCGGGTGTAGAAGGAAAAGAGCAGCGTTCTGGGAGCATGAGGGTGAGATCTGCCAGAACAGTACTGATGGCGTAATAGTAATAACAGTACTGTACCGGTAGCAACAGCAGCAGAAAGATATTCACAGCAAGAACAAACAGAATAGCAACACTGACAGAACTATCATTTGTCATTTTTGCTGCTTATTCTGTAGAAATGCAAGAGGTTGTTATGCGCGCATGGTTAGTCAGTCAAGGTCGGTTCGTCCACAATCGGGACGAGCTCGGCGCGTGCCTTTGGAAACCATTTCTCAGCAGCTTGGAGCTGATCAGTTGGTACTACAAATTGGTACAGTTGTTTTTTTTTGAAATAATGGAAAAGAAAATGGAAACTACTATAATGGAAAGAAAATGGAAACTATTATAATGGAAAAGAAAATGGAAACTACTATATTATTGTGGTTATATTGGATCTCATTGGGGTTATATTGGGGTTTTATTGGGATAGTAGAAGAGAAAATGGAAGCAATGAGTTGGTACTGTAAATTGGTACTATAGTAGGAGCTGATCAGTTGGTACTGTAAATTGGTAGAAACTACTGTAGTATAGTGGGGTTAAATTAGGAGCATGGAAAGGAACATGGAAACTACTACTAAGGGCTATATAGGGATTCTAGTAGGGTTATATGGGGGTTAGGGATCATGGAGAAGAAAATGGAAACTACTGTAATTATGTCGGGGTTATATTGGGGTTATAGACGTTGTAATTGAAATTGCTATCGTTGTCGGTAACTTAGTACAATAACTTAATGCTCTTCTCACTATTACTATCTTTACAGTTGTTACTTTGTTGCTACTCTGATTGTTACTTTCAGCTTGATTGGTTGCGCCTGGCGCGCACAGCGCTTGTAAGTGCTTCAGAAACGATGCAGCGATTTCTGGATTTCTGAGGTAGGTCTTCCATTATTATGTACTTATTATAATGTACCCTAATATACTACAATATACTGTAAATGCATTATAACCCCTGCATAACCCCATATATTAGGCGCTATATATAGCCCCTATATAACCCCCTTGTATAACCCCAATATAACCCTAATATACTATAGTAGTTTCCATTTTCTTTTCCATTATCCCAATATAACCCCAATATAGCCCGAATATAATCCCTATATAACCCCATTATAGTAGTTTCCATTTTCTTTTGCATTATCCCAATATGACCCCAATATAACCCTAATAAAATCCCTATATAACCCCATTGTAGTAGTTTCCATTTTCTTTTCCACTATCCCAGTAGAATCCCGATATAACCCTAATATTCTGCATGGAGCGACGGTGCCTCGCATTCTTTAGCCTAGCCATCTTTTGCTCGTGGCTTGACTCTCGGCCCGCCAGGATTTCGGTGGGCGCGGAGAACGTTGAAGAAGCTCGGCTTTGCGAAGTTTATAGTACTCTATTGGTACCATAGTAGTTTTGAGTTTAGTAGTATAGTACTATAGAGTAATATAGCACTATAGTAATAATGGTTCAACACGTCAGAACCCCGCGAGTCTTCCTGAGGAAGTCAACCTGCCCTTGGACGATCTATGTGTTGTCCTGGGACTCGATGATGAAGCTCGGCCACTTTAATCATGTGTGCTTTCAGGCGACCCATACTCAGAAATTTGTTGGTGACTGGTTGCTGCGGGATGAGTGATGCTGAATCCGTAGGGTAAGACTAAAATGCCACGAGAGAAGAAGGCTCTCACGCATGCCAAGCCAAGTCCAACATCTCGACTTAAGCTTGCGCTCAGCAGCTGGATGCAGACGAGTGAGAGCCACATGCGCATCTTTTGACTCCTGATGTATTTTTCTTCAAGGAGCAGACGCTTTACGCATTCCGGTTTGACGATGATGAGGCCACGGACATGATAATCAATAATTTGGACGGATATTGCTGCAACAAAAAGTCGTGATCAGTGAGTGCGTGGGCAGTATTAACTTATCAGTCCAATGAGTAATGTTAGAGCCACAGTACCACAGAACCAAGCTTGAGTTGATCTGCTTCTTGCTGTTTCCATCATATAGTTGTTGCAGCTACCTATGCCGTGGGGCAGCGCAGGAAGGTAGGGGAGCTGCATTGCCTTCGCCGGCTTAGCCAAGCGAAATTCAAGTCCTCAAAAGGATCCCCGGAGCTCGAGGGATGGGCTTTCGGTGACGGAGTACGATCCCCATTCGACCATAATCAGCAAGGTGAGCCTCCATCGAGTAATTTCTACCCGTAATCACGAAAGTTAGCCTCCAGGGCTAGCTGCTTCTTTGTGTGAAGCGATGGCTTGCAGCAAGGGGTGTGTGGGGCATGCTTGACCAGTTTCTGGAGCTAGATTGCACCCAGGGGCACACAGGAGGGATTTGGCGGTGCTCCATTTTTTGGATTTCGGTCTTTATGAGGAATCAGTTCTTTCGCAAGAAAACACATCGTCAAGAACACAGGATATCTATCGCTTAGGCGTCGGTTCCGTTGCAAAGCAATACGCAAAGAACATGTGAAACCAGCGGCAGCATCCCCATCCTGCTCATCGCGAAAGCTAGCCTCCGGGGCTAACTGAGCATACCTGAGCTTCTTGTCAAGCGATAGCTTGCAATAAGAGGTGTGTTAGGGGACCCCCCGCCAAGAGGTTGATTTTGCTTGTTCTGGGAGCTAGTGCGTGCTGGGGAGGGATTTGGACGCATTCGGAGGGGTTTTCTCGGTGTTGATAAGGAGAGGTTTGAGGCTTCGATTCTTTTGCAACAGAACATGTCAAGAACACGAGATATCTACTGCATCATCCCGTCCTGCTACTGTTCATAGTAGTGGACATAACTGGTCTTGAGCGCATTGAAAAGCACTTGCAGGATCGTTTTTGCTTGCTAGAATCCACGCTCGGGCTCCGAGCACGGTTCTCTGTGCGAGAAGGCATCAGCAAATTTTGGAGACCCCCTAAGCCCATGATTACAACTGCAAGCTTTTTGCAATGCCTGGCAATACTGTAGAGAAAGAACAGCTGACCCAGCTGTTAGGGGCAAAACTGCACAACTGCTCATAACGTGGGTGCACTGGGAGGGGGGCGGAAGGGGGAAAGAAGCAGAGTTATGGGTATAGGGTTTAGGGGTTTAGGTGTCAGTCGGCACTTCTGTGCTGACAGGCTCGCGACACGTTTGCCCTCTGTCTGGGAATGTTTGTCGACCAGCGGAGGGCCGAAGCGGAGGCAGGGGCAGCGGCAGACAGCATCATAGCTTTGCTCGTCCTGCAGAGGTGTTTCCATATTTTGGGTACTTTGGGTCCTTCTTGGGAGTCTTAACATTGGGGCCGATAGTACTTGGGGGTATGTAGTGGCCCTAATTGTCGGGAAGACAAATCTTAGTCTGCTATCGCAAGGCAAGCTGTTTAGTGCAAACAACTTGCAAAGTTGCCACTTAGGATCACTTAGGCTACACTTTATGGTTTATGGTTTAGAGCTTCTCAGTCAGGGGACCGCGTGACAAGCAATGCCCGGCAGGAGGAGCAAGCTGCAACACCAGCGCCCGCGCAGCAGCCTCAAGATCCTGGACAACTGGTACTAGCAGGTTTAGAGTTTAGGGATTGTTAGAAGACGGAGGAATGGATCATGATAGTACCCCTGCATAGTCCCATTTAATGCAGCAGTGTCAATTTTCCTGTCCAACCAGTAAGTAGAACTCCGAAGTATGTAACCTCATATATAGGTACCCCATCACAATAGTCATAATATGGTAGTTTCCATTTTCTTCCCCATTCTCCTCGAAAATGTTTGAAGCAAAGTCGTCTGAAGCCGAGTCAGCGGCCGGTTCCTGGTGCGTTGCCGCAGGCGCCGCTTAGCCACGACATTTGGCAAAACTTCAGCACATGACCTTATTTCAAGCTTTGAAAATGATGGAATTCATTTTCTGGGTCTCCCTACACTAGGGAGTAAGGATGTGGATTTGAAGAGGGGCTCTAATTTCGAGGGCCCTTGCGCATGAATTTTGCATTTACCCCAGCCAAGGCGAAAGCTCCTGCCAAAGTTCCACCAGCACCAATGGGAATCTCGACAAACATCAGAATATGCATTTTATAGGGGCCAAGGAAAATACAAAGGACACTGCCATACTATGATAGCGTACATTTTTATGGATTCTATTTAATCAGGGGTTATACAGGCGTCTTCACGCGTATGATCTCAAAGCAGCGCTGACATGATCCTTAAAGGAAGACTCCACATTGCCCTAGCGATCCCAATGTATGCCTTTTGAGAGTATGTGAAAGGTTTTCACAGTGGGCTGAGATCCCTTGTCCATTTCGAGAAAACGAGTTCATGTTGCCGAACGCATTGGAACTCGTAGTACAGGCTGCCGTCCCTTCGATTATGAGAGCACTGCTATCAATGAGAGGAATCTGCACTTTTGTGCGCAGGCTCCAGATTTTAGGCTAGTCAATCCTGTGTGCAACCAAAGTCTCAGAGATGGAGCGTCGAGCTCAAACTCGCACAACATGTCCATGTGCTGCCAAGAGCAACCCGAGGAACTGGCAAGAGCAATCATAGTTAAAGAAATAAGCAAACATCTCAGCTTCCCTGAACCTTCAAACCCCCCCTATAATCCCTCCCTGTTAAATACCCCCTTGTACTATAGTAGCTTCCGTTTTCTTTTCCAGTATCCCTAAGTAACCCTATTATACTACAGTAGTTTCCGTTTCCTCTTCCACTATCCCCCCTAAACCTTCAATTCTCCTGCGAGACCCCCTCTGAAGGATATCCATCCCAGAGCTCCGCTCGGGGAGTGCCCACGGGCCTGGAGGACCCAAACCATTCAGATAAGATATTGGATGATGGAAAATGTAATGGAAACTACTATAGGATATTGGGGCTATATTGGGAAAATATTAGATAAGATCTTTGGGTTTTCTCAAAATCATGAACACTGTAGGGGTACGTGAGGGATCATACGAGGATAATGCGGGACCCATTTGAGGAGCCAAAAGGCAAGTTTTTTTCAGAGGTCCCGATTTGAGTGCTGGCTTCCCATTTTTAGGTGTATTTCTCTGGTGGTCCTCATAATGAGGATCATAATATTTCGGGGTCTATCTTGGGGTCCCCCTTCTTGTGGAAACTGCTATATACATAACCTCTATACACACCCAGTTTCCATTCCATCTTCCATTTGATTCTCCATTATTGGGGTTATGTTCCCCTAGTTTGGTGATTTAGACACCAAAATCCTACAGTCCCTGTTATGGGGACCCCCAAAAAAAGTCACTCCCCCCTCCTCCCCCCATTTGGGGAAACCCTAAACCCCCCATTTGAGTGCTGGCTTCCTGAAGGCTTATCAGGCCGATGCTGGCGAGGCCATCAGCAGCGACGATGCTTTGGGAATATGTAGGGTGTAGGGTTTAGGGTGTAGGGTGTAGGGGTTATATTGGGATAATGGAAAAGAAAATGGAAGCTACTATAGTATATTGGGGAAATATTGGGATAATGGAAAATAAAATGGAAGCTACTGTAATGGGGTTATATGGGTGGTTGTCAACATTTTGGGTCCCTTTTTGGGTACCCTACCAGGTGCCGTATTAGAATAGGGATCCAAAAATGGACCATAATTTTTGACAACCACCCATATGAGCTACAATCTAACCTTTTTAAAGGGGGTTAGATCCCGGAGACTATATAGGGGAGTCTTGGGGGAGTAGTGTAGGGTATTGCTTTAGTACATATTGGGGGTTGGATATTGAAGAGGTGGAGATTATATTGAGAATTATATGAGGGATCAAAGTATCTCTCCATGACTTGGAAGTTAGAAGCTGTGGCAAGGCAGCCTCGTCCCAGTCGGCGCGTGGATCCAACAAGAAGGACCTCCGTTTGGAGACATGGTGGTGAAGGTACTGGGTCGCTGTTAAGGCTAAAGGAATTTCATATGGTTTCCCCAGTATAGTAGCTTAAATTAAGTTCCTCAACAGCAACCCAGGGTAGTGGAGCAATCTGGAGCATTTCAGCCTGCTATCCAACTTGCTGTGTCAAGTTGTTTCGCAGCAGGGCCTGCTTTTGTTTTTACCGCGGAAGGAACTCTCGGACGGGCAAAAGAGCCAAGGTTGCAGTTAGGAATGGCTCGGCTGCATCAAATCATGTTCCGCAGCTCTCTTCGTTGACTGATCTGTGCGTTCTGTCAGCAGAGCTTCCAGTAATGAGCGCAGCTTAGGCTTGTGAAGAGATTTGTGCAGAAGATGGTAAAAGGCAGGGAGTTGAGGATGCTTTCGACGACTTTCAGCAGCAACAAGCTTCGTGCCCGCGCATCTTGTGCCTGGAAGTCTGTCGTTGCCATGCAGAAAAATCTTGGTAAAGGTAAAGCATGATAGGACTGGCCGATCGTTGCTATGTCTGGTGACGTTGGATCGAGACATTCGCCACATCTCTATCCAGCTGGCAGGGAAGACTGCTTCTTGGTAGCCTTGGGATGTCATGAAATGCCGCTTGTTCACTGCTCCCTGCTGAGGATGCTAAGCAGCGCTTCGTCAACCTGAAAAGTATTGAGCAGAGACTGTTCTGCAGCTTTGTTGGACCGACTTTTTGCAACAGAAGGCAGCTGACTGGCATAGCACACGCAAAGCCGGGCATGACTCGCAAATCGCTAAGAGGCTATGGATGCTATCGCACTCTTTCACATCGAGTTCTAGCAAACACTTCTTGTTGCAATGGATGGGGTCAAAGGCAGGTAATGAGCGTTGGCCCTGTCAACATGCTTGCGCTTGTTTGAGCCTCCGCGGTTTTGTAAGCATGTTTCAATATCATGTCTCGTGCAATGCTTCCAAGGATCTACGTCGGGGAGGATGTTGCTGATGATATCGAGTTGCCGGTCACAAGCTTTTCTGTGACCTTGGTCCTGGCTCCTTGATGGCCCTTTGTAGCCGCACACCTCGGCCAACTGCTGCACTTGCCCTTGACGCCAGCAAAGCTTAGGAGGAGGGACAAGCCATTGCGTTTGAACTCAATGATGAGGAAGAGCGAGACACATTTGCCCAGGGCCCAGGAGATTTCTCATATGAATTCATGGCAAACGAGCCTTGCATTAGCACAGAAATCTTGCACACTGTGGGCATCCGAGGCGATGTGCATGCAAATGCTGCTTAGCAATATATCAACTGCTCTGTCGGTTGGAGGTCACTTGATGCAATCCTCGTCTTTACTCTCTGCCTTCAGGTTTGTGGACGGCAACCGAAAAGATGCTGAAAGGAGGAAAGCAAAGACTTGACTGAAAATGCGTCCTCTTGCGCAAGCCACATACATGACTATGATGGCAGGACGTATTCTTGCCATGGCTTGCTTTGCTGCTGCAGGTGTCGATCAAGAGATCATCTCTCAACAGCAGATGGTGCAGATCAGCAAGCAGGCATTGGGACCAAACAGACCGTCTGTGAGTGTGTATAGCACCATGTCGCAGCTATCTCTGGACAGGCTGGGCCAGTACAGCAATGGGTCACGACTCCCAGACTAGTATCTGATGGTGTCCTGGCTTGAAGCTTGAAACTTCTCCGGATCCATTGCACACCCACCAGCAGCTTCATTGCAGCCAAGGTGCGTCACGCCGAAATGACAGCCCGATGGCCTGGTATCCCACAGTGAGGTTCAGCAATCAAAGCCCTAAACCCTAAGCCCTGACCCCTAAACCCTAACCCCTAAACCCTAAACCCAGGTGTATTTGTGCTCCTCCTTGTTTGTTGCAGGCTTCTCTTTCGGCAGCCGCTTCCACAGGCCTCACTATGATCTGAGTTGTGGATGCCAAGCTCTCGAGTATGTTTGGGTCACAAAACCACGGTCGAATGGAAAAGAACATGGAAACTACTAGGGATCATAGGGATTATATAGGGTATATACTGGGGATATATTGGGGTTATATTGGGATAGTGGAAAATAACATGGAAACAATTATAGTATATAGGAGTTATATTGGGTATTGGGTGGTCGAGGGTGGTCAAGCAGGCCTGAGCCATGAAGCAACTGGGCGCTTAGGTGATCAAGCAGAACCGTGGCTCGAGCGGAGAAGGCCTGTCCTCGTGAGCTTTGCAAGCTTTCTATGCAACTCTGGTTCAGAACATGCTACGTATGTTAAGTGTTAGCATTGCAGAACATGCGTCAAACTGATTTGATGCAACCGGTGGGCCCGATGGGCCCGGACCGATGCAACAGTGAATGGTTGCAAATGCATTTGCCTGACTTGCCAAGACATGTGAAAACTAACCTGCACCGCCCTCAAGCATATGTCGGTTGTGTAATATGCATGTGTCATATCATATGTATATATATATATATATGTGTACATAGGCACGCAGACACGTTATGGACTTTCGATTTTCGTGCGGGTCAGCTGACTAGCATGATCCAGCCACACATGTCTAGCTTTGGAGGTGTCCCTAAACCCCTACCACTGGGTGTACGGCAGGCATTTGGATTATCAAGCTCAAGGAGGGCGGCGAAGCTGCATTAATTGTGGGTGCAAGTGTCCAGCAAGTCCGAGATTGTTCACCAGTGTATTTCAGTAGCTCTTGTTTTTCATCGGATCTACTGCTGCAGACTTAGTACTGCAAACCATAGCACAGCGCCTCCGCTTTGCCTTCAGCTTTGTCAGGCGCCAGCTGCACGCATGATGCAGGCCCCATCGCAAGCACGCGTGTTTGTTTGCACCCTGCACTTCTCAGGCAACTACTGCAAGGAGCAGCTTGGATCAGCAGCGGGTGGTGGCACTAGGAACCTGGAGCTAGTGGCTGCCTGTCGGGTCCTTCGTGCTTCTCCTTAGCCTGCATTGCAGATGGTGTACTGTCTTGAAGCATTCCAACAGATGCCATGTCCTGCATGTCATGCCCAGGTATGGAGAGCGATTGTGCGAGGACAACGAGGTTCTCTCGCTCATGGAGGCAAAGTGAGTCTTCTGAATACTTCATGACAACAGCTGCGTGTAAAAGAAGGCTAGCCTCATTCATGCCCGGGTCCTTTGCACTCCCTTGAAATGTCACGACACGATGACTACCTAGCCCACCGGTAGTCTTGGCTGTGTTCAGTTTTGGTGAGCGACACATCGAAGGAAAACGCCGTTAAGGCTTCAGCTTAGGCAAATGACAACCACTCCGAAGAGCACACCGTCGCAGAGTTTATGGAATTCTGCGTGAACGGCCGCAACGTTGGCGCCTTAAGCTGCCTCGGGTCCATCTTGTCTCTGACGCCCTGAAACATTCGGAGTGGACCGTGAATACAGTACCCCTAAAATTGTTTGGGCGTTAAGGTCATTGCTAGGAGTAGTGTTCGTAATATGGTAGAAATAGTATGACTTTCGGCTATCAGTATTCGCATCTGGAATTTATCAGAATTATCACGACCATCAGTGATGTCATGCGGCTTTCAGGCTTTAGGAGCAACAACCTGATGGACACTATACGGGTACCCCCTTATTTTTGCCCCCGAGAGATTGTTCAGGCTTAGGCCAACCGAGCACTTGGCATTGATTGGAGCTTCGCTATTTGGAGTCCTTCAGTTTCTGAAATCCAGGTCTTCAAACTTTCAGGCTCAACTTGCTGGTTCTCAGGAGTGGCTTAGGTTAGGGAGTATGGGAAGCTTGGTAGCCTTACTTCCCGGTCCGCGGACCTGGGGAAAAACAGTACAATTTTAATGAAGTCGGATGGTTTAAGAGTGTTTAGTGTTTCGCAGCCCCAGCCAACTCGTTTGGAAGCTATGGATCCTGAAAAGTATTTCCAAGGCCCGCAGAACTTTCACATCACAAAGGGTGCCCCAAAGCAGTACATGACGCTGAAGAAATACTCGGTAGTTGGGAGCGCATACCAGCGCGTGCCACGCTATCAGAGTAGATTGATTGCCGAGGAAAAATCGGGCGAGTGGACATCCAAGGGTGTCGGGAAGTACCTCGAGGCGATTTGTTGCTCCTTCGGTAGACGCCCCACATTCGCGAGTGCACCAGCCTGAAACTCCAAAGCGTAAATCTCTTCATCACTCGTGTTTCGAAGGACCGACCCCAACTGCAAGCTCTGATCCTTAGAATGTGGGGTTGATACAGGGTTTATCCGGTGTTACATTGTGGGGGTTGTCCAAAGTATGGCCTCTTTCCATACGTCCCCAGTACCCAACATTGAGGCTACTCCAAAATCTTCATGATTTATAATGTTGTTTACACGTGCGCGTAAAAAACATTATAAATCATGTTTTTACACGTACGTGTAAAAACATTAAAAACATCATAAATCAACAGTAACAGCCTTGAACCTCCACATGTGCTGACCCATCCTGTCTTCTGTTAAATTCGTGCACCGTATGGTACGCGTGTTGTCTCTCATTCATATCTAACATAGTAGAGTCTCATCTACTGAGCCCTACCCAAAAAGCTGAACGCCTCAAATCCACATTATCAAAGTGTCAGTTTCATTTCCTATTTTCTTTACCGCTTGAGTCTTCAGTGTTGGGTATATCCCGATGTTATACATCCCCCTATACCTCCTATACAACGCAGCTTCCGTTTTTCATTTGCCATTTGATTCTCCATTCTCGGGGTACTGTCCCAAATCCTATAATCGTTATGTAATCTCGTATATGAGCTACTGACAGAATGTGCTTTAATAAGGGTGGACACAGGGGTCCGTCTTCTAGTTTCGTATAGTCCGTAATATTTTCCCTAATACCAATAAGGATCCCATGCCCATTAATTTTTCGGGGAAATAGTGATTATAGCTCCTTTGCAACCCTAAACCCCCAACCCCCAATATATCCCCTATATAACCCTATGTAATTATATAATATAGTAGTTTCCATTTTATTTTCCATTGTCCACATATAACCTCAATAAAACCCTAACATTACCCCAATGGGGCAAACATCGTTGTCCAGGGCCTTACATAAACCCTAAACCCCTAACCCCTAAACCCTAAACATCGTGTCCAGGGGGGCAAGGCAGCAGGCGGCCAGCTTGTTGACCAGCGCTTCTGCCCGCGCATCGTGGAGGGCGAGCTCCGTCCTTCGCCAAAGACCTTGCAAAGTCATATGAGCTGTAGTCTAAACTCCTTAGGGCGGATAAATAGGGGATTATATGGGGGACTATTATAGGGTTTTTAAGGGGGACACTAGGAGTTGAGACCATAGTTCACATAGGGATCTAATATAGAGGGTTCTCATGCTATACCTACAGGGTGAATCAAAGTAGGACTCAACACCCTGTTCAAGGAAGCTGCATGCTCGCAATATCACGGTGGATATTTTTTAAATCAGGGGTGTTGGGCTGCGCGGGCTGAAGTTACTTTTGGGAGACAGCCTATTGTTTTCTGCTGTCCCCTGGTACCACATCCATTGCGGGTCCCTCTAGTCAGTACTTTCTAGCAGGTGGACTTGAGGAATGATCAGGCAAAGGTTGCGTGAATAGCTGGCTGACAGGTTACAACCTTAGCGTGGATGCCTTTGTAACCCTAATCTTTGAACTTTAAAACCCAAACCCAGGTTACAACCTCATTGTGGATGCCCTTGTCGGAATCATCCACAAGAAGCCCAAGGCGCCAGCAAAAACTTGGCGAGGCAACCGCAGTTGCAAGTAAGGGGCAATAAGGCTGGCTAGTTATGAAACCCATTCTTGTTTTTGCATGTCCTAGCAGACATGCAACTCTCTGCAACTTCTCTAGGAAGGTGGCATTTCTGCTGTCGGTGGAACCGGCTCAGCTAGGGCCTCAGATTTTCATGTCGTCGTGCTTCTGTGGAAGGCCTGCAGGATCTGCGGTCCAGGTTCGTTTCCTCATGAAAAATTAGTGAGTTTCTGTCTGCCGGTTTCACATTTCGTGCAACTTTTATGCCCTAGACCTGTCTGGACTACAGCTCACCGCCTGTTGAACTTTAGCATACGCACTGCATTCCAATCCTCTCCTGATCTGCCTCTCATTGGGCATACGTTATGTGCGGGATTCTTTGCTTGGTCGTCGTTGGTCCTTTGCCGTGTGATTGATTCTGGCAATGCACGAGGGCAGTGAAAATAGGAAACTTGTTTGCTGAGATCTACACCTACTACGGGCCGGAAGAGGCAGGGTCGTGAAGCTGGTCTGTCCAAAATTAATCTCAGAAATTACATCGACCAGTCTCAAATGGATACGGCTGCAAAGCTCTGAGACCGCGCGCTTGCTCTGTGGCATGCTACGTTGTTTTGGGGTGAAGAGTTTCTGCAGTGTGCTTTGGCGCACAACTGTTCTTTTGGGTCCGTGCATGAGGTAAGCCTACATGTTCAGAAGATAGCCATCAACATTGTCCACAATCCAGCAATTGGCGAAGTCAGGCGCTGTTCAAGAACTTGACCACAAACTTCCTGGACAAGGAGACCAACTCACGGTGCAGCCATGTAAGGGGGGTTAAAGGGCTGCTGGAAGCAAGTGAAGATTTTGCACCCTTGCCGGTGCTGCAGAAAGCTCTGGCGCAGCAACGTGGGGCTGCGTGGACCGTTGGTGCAATTTTGTTTTCTCCCCTTGCTGGTCGCGTCGCATGCAGGGCTCTCTTTGAACTCACTGAGGGAACTTGTGCATGCCAGGACTTGCCAAAGGTGATGCCCGCACTGGACCTCCCCAATGAGCCTGTGCCACTGTGGTGGACCACCGATTTCATCAATTCCTCGCCGGAGGCAGGTCAGACAGAGGGCTTGCAGACCATAGAGCTTCGGCTAAGCTGTGACAACAGTCGTGTGTATCCAGCACGTATTGACAGGGCACGGCGCCGGAGGAGGAGAAATGGATCGTTGGGGAGTTCAACTGTACCTTGTATGGGAATGGTATGGCAGCTGGTTCTCAGTGCTAAGTAAGTCTACCACTGATGCTATTCCCAGCCCAGCTTCTGAAGGGTCAGGTTCCTTATCCAGGCGGCTTGATTCACATTGCGATGGGTGGATTGGAAAGCAGCTCCAGCATCCTAGGCTCTTGCGTGGGCATCAGCCGATGCTTGGCGGCGTACTGCAAGGACCAAGTGAGGGCTGACCAGTGCAACGCGCAGGCAAACACTCGTCCCTAGATTTGTAGCATTAGTGGCCGAATCCTTGAGAACACGTGAGAACAGGGTCTGGCTTATCTTCACCGGGAGAAGCCCGTTTCTGGATAGATGCGACTTTGTCTAGACTGCTCGCAGATAGATTATGGGACATGAGCGTTGAACGAGATGTTTGCTTTTGTGCATGCTGTGCATGCCGCAGCAGCAAGCTCGAGCCCCCAACCATAGATTCAGGTCAAACACGGAATGCTTGACCACAGCTGCAAGGAGGATGATTTGCTCGTCATTACTCGTCTTTACAGATATTGCAGCATGCTGACCTGCCTGTACCAGACACACACATGGTTGCCTGCCAAGATCTCTAATGTTTTGTTCATCTGAGCTGAGATAGGCTAGATGCAAAGCTGCAGCAAGGACAAAACAATTAGCCAGTACCTTTGCTCCAGTTTTCAGCAATGCTTGGCTTTGCATGCCCTGCGCGGCCCCCCACCAGACGGAGGCTAAGCCCATTGCTCTCACTGGGCTGCTCAGCTGCCAGCAGCTGACACCCTAAACCCTAAGCCCCAAACATCAAACAAAATTGAAGCTCAGGTCTGGCTCTGACACTCGCAGCGCCAATTTTCAGGATAGCCATCCATGACAGGCAGAATGACGCTTGGAAAGCTGGGTGCTTTTTGCAGATCCTGGCGATGTAGCTGGACTCTGACAGGTCCGATCATTTGGGTTCCGGCCCTGTGTGGACCATCCCTGGCACAAGGCGCGTGAACTCTGGGCATCTCCACCCGGCATGCGTTTGCTGTCTCTCACCGGGTGGCCTGTAAGGGATCACCGGTTTTCCCAAATTCTTGCTTTTGGGGAACATGGCACAAGCCTCAGGAGCAGCGCCTGGGCGAGCGACCCAGCTGTGATGCTAAACTCTACGCGCCATGGCTTGCACAGCCCGAATGCTTTGTCTGAAGACACATGAACTTCGCACCTCAATCAAGTCGATTCATAGGGAACATCTGCAACAGAATCTACTTGAGCTAGTCCTGGCATCGACAGCCCAGAAAAGGAAGGATATGAAAGTTTAGGAAAACAATCTCCTGTGAAGTCTCTTGCGTCTTTGTGAATTGACTTTCAGCTTCACGCGTTCACTGGAATGGTACGGAAGAAGACCAGAGCTCTCAAGCAGTTTGAGGTGCAAGTGTAGGGTGGGTAAGTTGGGCACAGGATGCCACAGGAGCTGTAACAGAACACTCTTTGGTTCAGGGGGGCAGGGGTTGGGTGCGCATGTGGATCACTGGATCTTAAAACGCCTATCCTATCGTGCCCAGTCCAAGAAAACAAGTAATTGTCGTTCTTGCCAGGCGGGGACATGGATTCCACGGGCATGCTCCAAACCCCTTCAAAGCGATTGCCCCCCCTCTTGATGATCACAAACGTGAGAAGGCTCCGAGTCAGTTAGAGGCAAGGATTCCAGCAGAAGTCCATTAAAGTTCAAAGTGAGGGGTTTACAACATTACACGCCCGCAGCGCTTGACTGCCCCAAAATGATGCCATCTGAATTATTAGCTGGCCGCGGGTTTATGAAACTTTGGTACGCCCATGTACAAACACGCACATATTTGTGTGAATATATACATACACATGCATGTGTAAATATGTATGCATACACATTACACCTGCTGGTTTCTGGTCTGCACAGGTATTCCAATGCCCTGGGCAGCTGCCAGGCGCTTCTCTCGGGGCTGAATAGTTATAGCAACAGCGAAGGCTGCTTCTATTTGTATTGTTTCTTCCATGACTATGCTGGGTATGGTTACTGATACGACTAGTATCACTACTTCCGTACCAGCACGAGTACTATTTCTCTCCTGTTCACTTGTATCATCGCCGTTGCGAAAATCCATGTTCATTCTGAAAATTAGTTGCCCTGGCAGCACTCTTGCCTTTGTTTGCAACTGTTTTTGAGGTCCTTAGATCCAGATTTTGTGAGACATGTATCAAGATATCGTTATAGAACATTGCAGCTTCATCAGTTTCAAACCATGAAATCTAGCAGACATGGATGCAGTGAAACATCTTGGACATCTGGATGCAAGAGAATGGATCCGTGACTATTTTGGATTCAACATCTTGATCCATGCATGGAGTGGCAAATGCCCACGGGGTGATCACATTTTTGTCATGTTTCAGGCTAACATAAAACTGAAATCGTGGCAGAAGTGCGAAACATAAGTGCTTTCGGAAAAAAAACATGGATGGTTCCAGACTCAACATGCTGGACAGGAACCGCGTAGGTATCACCATCACCACCGACGACGACTGCTACCACTACTACTAATTACTGTAACCATAAGGATCAGCCGCTTCGTGCTGATTTCATCTTGGGTTTCCGTGCAAGGTGATCGTCTGGCAGAATGGCCGGATGGAGTTCGAACTGCATGGCTTCGGCACAGTTGACACTACGGGCAAAATGCTGCTCAGCTCAGGAGTTGGGTGCTACAAAGACCTTATAACCTCAAAAGGAAGCTTTGGAAAGCCAAAAGCTAGACAACCTTTTTTGAGGTGGGGGGGCTGGGTGGACGTTGACAGGAAATCCCCTTATCTTGAGTATTTCGTCTGGATACCCTCTAGTTTTAGGCTGCCATCCGTGAAGGCTCAGAGACTGTCGGTCGGCAATGGCGAAGCTTGACAGCGGGGTGACCTGCATCCATGGCTTGAATTCATGTAACACTTCCTCTAAGATCTTTTTTGGGCGCTGCCTTACACAGTTGTGGGGATGTATAAATGTATAAGATTTTGCTAAGCACCCATCTCTTCTCGTGGAGGCCTTCCGTCTTGACTTGTGCGCACAAAGAATTCTCTAATCCTCGATGCACACGAATTGTCTGGCAGCTGATGAAGGCATTGAAATAAGTGCATCACCAGGAGGACGTGTTATGAGAGTGAAGGATTCTCAACATAAGGCACGGCTCTGGTTGACATGCGTTGCGGCGTGGGATGCTCGCCGCTAGCTGCGCCTCAGCTGCAGCAGAGCGATTCCCCAAACATGCCTGCGCGACCACCCAGCATCGAAGGTCCCAGTTATCTCTCGTTTCATGCGGGAGGAGGGCCCGAAGATCCAGCATTCAGCTGTCCTTGGGCCGCGCAGCTTGGCTGCATTTGGCTGCAAAGCCGCTGCCGCAAATTGGGGCATCCGGGAGAAAACCGAGAGCACTCTACGCTTTAAGCATACTTGTCGCTTCTCTGTCACGGCAAATGTCAAGCCTTGAACCCTGCATCTTTGCGCCGACTGAGGACCTCTGATGGCTTTGGCCCAGACGATTGCAAACGCGGTAGCCTGGCTGCGCTCGGCTGAAAGCTATGCAGATTTGCTCGCAACTTTCAAAGCGGGCATGCATGTACCCACATGGGTTAGTCAGCGCGACTAGTGGACCGCCCGCACACAAGAGCGTTGAACCTTAAGAGTTTCAATCAGAGGTGCACCAGAAGGGCGTCGCCTTCTTCATTCACCGTAACGATGCAGAGAAGTGGTGTCGGATACCAAGTGAGTAGCTGTGAGGCGACTCTTCTTTACTTCTGCCATACATTGGCGGAATGGTTCTTGTCGTCGAGAGCGACAATGGGGCAAAAGCCAGTTGCTACGCCAATTTTCTATTCGCCTTTGAAAAAGGTTCCCTCCTCAAAGTACAGGGGAAGTCCGCTCGAATGGAATTTGAAAAGGCTGTCCTGTTTTGAATGCTTCCCCAGCCCTTCGGATCCTGGATTGATCCCACACAATGATGACAGGACTCGTAATCCCTGAATTGTGGCCTGCAGGACGACACACCAAATGCGAGCTATGACGACATCACCGAGGAGGACAAGGCGGAGGCCGACAAGTTGGGGCCCCGGCGGATTCTGCTTTCAGCTTTTTCAGGCCCAGCTTGACCCAGTCTAAGTCTTCTGCACTGCCTTCATTTCAGTTGGCCCTACGTGCCGGCGCGCCCCTATGCACATCAAATACGGAAATTCATACTCTAGAGGCTCCGCCAAACAGATGTCTAGTTTGTTTGGGAATCATCGAATCTGTGAACCGCCAGTGCTCGACCGATCCCAAGACGTGATGTGCCGAGGTATGGAAAGCTGATGGGCGAGAAGGCAGGTCTTGGGAAGTTCTCAAGATTAGACCTGTGACTACATGGATGAATGTATGTATACATCTCATATGCATACGTGTAGATCTATGTCACCATAAAGGATTTTGTGGTCCTGATCAGCTAACCAAAATACCTTGGTTTATGATGGCTTGCTTGAATCCTTTTGCATCGCTGCATATCACCACCCAAGACCGGACCTGTGTGTTGAGATATGCTCCTATCCTGGAGAGTGCTCTGTGGGAATCTACAAGGTTTCGACTCTGCACATCTGGCTGGACTGGCCTAATGGAATGTCTATATCAGAGCTTCTCAAACAGGTTCCCCCTGTCCGCTCCCACACGTGCGATCTCAATCAGATCTGAGAACATGAAAACACAAGCCATTGTTTCAGGAACGCCCGACTGATTTGTAACCTCTCCATATTCTTTAGCCCTCCTCAAACGGAATCACAATTCTGGATGCAGATGTCACGATCCTTGTCATTAATGACCAATGGCTTTCATCGTCATGTCCAAGAATCGTTCCTCTTCGTGCGAGGATCGTTCTCATTAGTCCAAGCTACGCCCCATCAATCCAAGCTGGTGAGGAGTTCTGATGGAAATTTATCATTGCCCCATTAGTCCAAGGGTCGTTCCCACTAGTCCAAGCTACGCTCCATCAATTTATCCTCGCCTCATTAGTCCAAGGATCGTTCCTCTTAGTCCAGGGATCGTTCCGAGAGCCTCAAGTGCCAAAATACCGCAAAATTCGGGATCCGCCGAAAACGAGCATTTTGCACCCTCGAACACCCCAAAGTAGTGTAAATTACGCTGGATTCCGCGCCTCCTGGACCTCTTTGTGTGCAAATTGTCTTTGCGTTCGAAATAGCGCCAAAATCCAACATTTAGCAACATTCCTAAGAAAATTAATTCTTAGGCGATTCGAAGTCCTTGAAACTTGCCCGAAATTGTTGCGAGAGTACCATTCTCGCACCAAACACTGGACAAAAATCCACGAGGCGGGTTGTTGAAGTAGTGGCAGTGGTGGTGGTGATGGCGGTGCTGGTGACGGCTTTAGTATGGACATTGGCCACGAACTCTCAGCGCCGTTGATCAGGCCCTGGCTATCCTTTCCAAGTGAGTCGGGGCCTCAAATCCGGTGTGCCAAGATTTAATTGTACCTGCATGGGTCCCTACACTAGGACTCAGACGCAAGAGCAAGGTCCCCCAAGTAGTGATAATGTTTTCGACGCATATTCGTAGCTGCAACAGTTTGAGACCTGCAGCTTTGCTTCATATCCTTCCGACATTTACGGAGAGCCTGACCCCCGCCAACTGGATTGGACATCTAAGGTGGCACAGGCTTGCCTGGTAGTTCCTTGGACATGCATCTTCAGTTTGTTGCAGTGGCTGTCAAGATTGCAGAAGATGCTTTGCAAGATTTACCAAAAGCTGTGATGAAGCCAACAGCGTGGAGGCTTTGATTCTGAAGCTGTGAGCTTGCCGTACAGGTGCTTAAGGAGGAGTGAGGGAGTGAACATAGGTGCCATTATGGGGGTATATGGGAGTTATTAAAGGGGAGTATATAGGGTTAATTGTAGGGACCCACTCCCCAACTCTCCCTTCAGCATCAGTAAGTAGTTGCCTGTGTCAGGAGCCAAGCAGCTGTTCAACCATGATGAAGCTACCAAGCAGGATTTTAAGAAAACTATATACGGTATCCGATGTAAGTTGCGATTTCATGTTCCAATCTCTTTATCATGTCATTCTCCAGTATTCCCTCGACCCTAAACCCCCAGTGGTAGCTTGTAGCTTCCATTTAAGATTCTATTTCTTTTACCTTCGCTTCTTTGTTACAGCATTATCGTTACACACCTGTACAAACATGTACCCCAACATACACCTCTACAATCCCTCTATAACCCCTATAGACACGTATATTCCTCTTAAGGCTGGGGCATCGCAGAAAATTGGCGAGTCCCTGGGCTGCCGGTGACCCGCGGTCTCCACACAATACCTATCTCTGCGTCTGGGCGCGCCTTTGTTGGGGACTCATATGTAGTCAGATTTGCCTCGTGGTTGATTGTGGAGTTGATGAGAATATGTTCCAGACGCTTGGATCAGAGTTCTCCTCTCCCAACACGGCTAGTCTTGTAAGCTGGCTAGATGTGCTGAATGCTCATTTCAACTCATCTCAGAACTTCTTAGTGCCAGCATCCAAAGGGGGGAGTGGACTTGAATTCATGCCGACCGCATCGTGAACGCCTGCAATCGTCACATCTTCTTGAACTCGAGCCAGGCTTGCTTTTGAAGAGCTTGAGCAAGCTGCTGAATGCGTCTTGCCAAGTCCTCTTCCCGTCTATCCTATGCAACCTTGCACTTCGCTGTGTCGTACAAAGTACATTGTGAAGCTCAGATTTGTGTGTTAGTACTAGTAAGGCAGTTGCTATAGTCTTTCCGCACTTCAGCACGTGTCTGCTCCACAAGGACTGACGATTTTCACTTGCCTGGCAAGAGGTGCCACAGTTGTGACTTCTGTGCAGATTTCTGCTAGGGCTGCAGCCTGCAGCTGTTTCAGAGGCACTGTTTGTGCCTCCAGCTGCACTAGGCAACAGTCTGCTTCAGAGTGTGCCAGCAGCCGCGTCCATGCCTTCCCCTCGCAGCAGCTGAATGCTGGACCTGTTGGGGCCTGGCACCCAGAGGGGGACAGACTTTCAGGGCTACTGGCCACTCAATCAGTTTGAACGTCGTGAGTCAACGCTGATGGGAGGATGTGATATGATCCGCAGGCAGTGCAGACTGCACCTAATCTACTGTGCATGTTCATGTCTTGGTTCAGTCAAGGAAACCCACGGCGCTCTTTTGACTCAGCAGGCTTTTCAAGCGGGCGAACTGGCTTTAAATCTCCAGCGGCATGAAACACGGGTGAATCTGTGTCTTTGCGTTTGCCCATGCCTAAGCAGGCCTCCCTACTGCCTAATTAGAGCCCTGCCCTTTCATGGCGCCAGGCCAAGAGATGATGAGCGCCCGCGCCACCGACCAGCAGGAGGTCCACACAGAGCCCCTTTCTGGGCTCTCTGTTCACGCTTCTGCTGTAACCTTAGGTTTTCCATAGTTTTTCATTTCAGTGTCGTCTTGACGCCCTGCGTCCCCCTTGTCTGCTTGTCAGGGCTCCGCGGTCTGCGCACACGGTGGGACTTGTATAGACTCGACATAGGGCAGAGGCAGAGGCGTTAACTATGCTGCTGGGCTCATGGATGGTAAACTTCTGTAATGCGTCAAGGATTTGGTGTGGCGAGATGATCGAGATGGTTGATGCGTGCTCGTGTTTTGCTGCAGCTGTTGGGCACGAGCCACCCTGTTCTGGCTGAAGAGCCATTGGAACTCATGGAGGCTGCGACTAAGTCGCTGACATCCTCTGGGAGTTTCACAGGTGCTTGGGAGTGCCTTCGCGGTTGGTGGACACGGTCCAGCGAGGAGCGCCTCAGGGAAGCAGAGGCTGCGCTGCTCAGGAGTGCGGTGTCTCACTCAAAGCTGAAGATCACTGATGTCCCCATCGGCTGTGATGGGCACACAGTGCACACGCTCTGCGTCTCGCAGGGGGCGAGAACCGGGAGCGGGCTTGCCCCTGTAGTGCTGATCCACGGCTACTTCATGGGGTCAGGATCGTGGGCTCATAGCTTGGATTCGTTGGCCTCCACTGGCAGAAATGTCTATTCCATTGACTGGCCTGGTTGGGGCCTATCCTCGAAGCTTGAGTTTCCCCTGGGTCAGGCACGATCCCTTACAGTCCGTTGCGTAGATTTCAGGCGAAGGGCTTGCAGGGCTTGCGTGGTCTGAGACTTTTGAACTAAAGATGAGGGACAAGTTGTTGACGGGTTTTGCACACCCTCAGGGCACGCACAACTGCGAGCAGTACTTCATCGATGGCATCGAGCGGTGGCGCCGGTCTGTCGGCTTGGAGCGAGTGGTGCTTCTGGGGCACAGCTTCGGAGGCTACTTTGCCGCTTGCTATGCCACTGGTTCAGCAAATAGCTTCACAGGTGCTGATGAGCAGTCTATTGTTGCAGAGGAAGGGAGAGTCAGAGATAGCGAGAGGCTGAGTCATCTCAGGCAATGAAGCACCCTGAGAATGTTGAAGCTTTGATACTGGCTAGCCCAGTTGGGATGGGTGAGAAGCGAGTCTTGGATTCCATTGGGCACCTGAAGCTTGCCATGCTGTGAAGGCCCAGAAAGCTCAGGAGATGATCAGGGACTGCTTCACCCGGACAGGCTGAACTCTTTGCCTTGGTGGCAGAGGCCATAGGGAAACATTGACACCCGAAGCTGTCGTGTGTCATGCTGACACGTTGTCACATGTTCTTGGCTGACTGAAAGACATGTAGCTATTCTTTGTGAGATCAGGACCCTCATTACCAGGGCCCGTGACATGTGGGCTGGAGGCCGGGTTTCAGCAGACCTTAATTCGTGCCAGGCCGAAAGAACGAGTTTCAGACAGTGTTGCGCAAATTGCCAGCTGCTATGGCTGCTATGGAGGATGCACATATCTATGAGGATGTCATGATGGTTCCTGCTGCTGAAGCACATGAGATCCTGTTTGACCATACCTGCGTTGCAGGCTGGACTCCTATGGATGTTGTGCGCCTCTTGATCTGAATCATTGGAGATCTCAAACGTTATCAGCGTGATTACGCAGTTATGCCTCACTATTTGAACCTGAAGGCTCTCTTGGGTAAAAGTGCGGGGCCCTGCAGGCTTTGAGGGTTCGGGTCTTATTTCAAGTCAAATAAAGCCTGTGCCGGTATAGCCCCAGGAAAGCATTTGAAAGAATCTTGCGAACCTTATCAAGCCCTTCCATGTCCATCCACCCCATCTAATCCCAGTTTTTCCTGCAGACCACTAAAGCGTGTTCATAACTTGCTGAGAACAAGGGGGCCTGGGGCCAGCTGGCTTGTGGCTGGCGCAGCTCGAGTCTCCTAGGAGCTTTTTGCTTTGGTCTGTTGGTAATAAGTTATTTAGGGATAGTACCCCCATAAGGGAGAATCAAATGAGAAATAACATGGAACATGGAACGGAAGCTGGGGGTTTATGTAGGGTTACATAGCTTACATCTGGTTAGTGGGGAATGAAGGAATGCAAAGGAACATGGAAACTACTGTACTATTGGGGTAGACTACTATTAAGGATCCATTCCTTCGTTCCTTGCTAAGCAGGGGTAAGCTTAGGAGTTTTGCTTTGTTTTGTTGGTATTCAGTTGCAGAAGCAGACACGCAGTTGATAAGCTGGTTAGACCTCTGCATGTACGTGAATTCGTATTTGTATACATAATCATACATATATATATATATATGTAGACATACACACCCGGATCGAATGCTATGTGCGTATGGCTTATACTACACTTGGAGTCAAAGGTGTGACATAGTTTAGGTTTAGATTCGGTCTGAGCGGACCGCAGGCAGTGGTATGTGGATCGCCGCTTCCGTCTGTCCCGAGAGCTGGGGACGATGAAGGCTGACAAGCAGGGGTATGAAGATGCAGAGTTCTAACAAATCATGTAGGTTTTTGAGGATCTGTACTGTCATCGTGCCATGGCTGTGCGGGGCTTTTGTTTTTCAGAATTCGTCTTTTTTTGCAAGCAATAAATTGAATTTTAATTCAGAGTCCTCCTTGGCTGCGTTGCAAGCCACAGTCTTACACATGCACCTCTAGAATGCATTGGTCTCTCCGCATGAAAAAGGCGAGGGATAAACAGGAAGCTGTTGCCGTGAAAGCAGGGCAGTATGGCAAGTTCTGCTGCTGCCACTACCGCTGCTGTGGCTGCCACTACTGCTGCTGTTGCTGCTGCTGCTTCTACTACTCCTAATCCTACTCCTACTCCTACTACTACTACTACTGCTCCTCCTACTACTACTGCTACTACTACTGCTGCTGCTGCTGCTACTACTACAAGTACTACTAGGGGAAGGGTTGGTAGCTGACGTTCGATTTTTCTCTACTTCAGGCTGATTTTACAGTGGTTTCGGCCTCAACTCTGAGATTTCTGGATGGGGCGGCGTTTTTCTGAAAAATTGCTTTACATGGCTACCTTCCGGTTTCTGGTGGTGAGGGAGGGGGTGGGGAGGGGGATTAATTACGTTCGTGACAACAGTGCGCACAGCAAGCTCCGAAGACAAACCTCACGAACCTTCAGAAACCCTACGCAGACCCTGTCTGAGTATTTGTACGGGGCGTAATTACGTTCGTGACGACAGTAAGCACAGCAAGCTCCGAAGACAAACACACAAACTTTCAGAAACCCTTGACAAACCCTGTCTGAGAATTATTGATTAGTTATTATGAGTCTTTTTATCGCTTATAGTTATCACAATAACTGATATTAGTTCTTATCAGCTATCACTTAGTATTGATTACTATTAATTACTTTAGAAGTGCTGGGGATTGTTAGGATCAGAACAAGTTCCGAAATCTTACGACACCTTGACCCCCAGCCGGACGGGGAGTTCCTCAAATGAACTAGTTTGCCGCCCCCCTCCACCCCCCCAACTCATGACCTGTCCCCTCCAAAGCTGCTTGTGGGCGCAGCGTTCGAGATTCCACTGCCGCGACTAAACCTCCTCCTTCTTTTGTTTCTGCTGCTTCGATGCTGCTAGTACTACTACCACATCCACAACCTCTGTCGCCACCAGCAGCACTAGCATTGCCAGCACCACCAGCATCAGCGCCAGCTTGTGTACTAGTACCGGCTGTGCGGCTTGCTTGGAGCGCAGGCT
The DNA here is from genome assembly GCA_905231905.1 of Symbiodinium pilosum. Taxonomy (NCBI): domain Eukaryota; class Dinophyceae; order Suessiales; family Symbiodiniaceae; genus Symbiodinium; species Symbiodinium pilosum. The sequence goes on from CAJNIZ010043005.1 coordinate 134,775, forward strand.
GTGGCGCCCGGCAAGCCCGAGCGTAAGTCTTGGGCAGATGTCACGTCGGATGATGAGGACATGCAGGGCCTGTTCTGGGGCAAGCGAGTGGTCCCTTTTCAATCTTGCAATGGCTGTTCTAGACAGTAGTCCATTTACCGACTGCTATATAGCCTTAGCGTTCCGAAGTGCCGTACATTCTGCACCTCTGACTGGGGTTAATTCACAAATGACCCAAGAACTGCCTCAGGATTTAGGCTGCATGGGCAGGTTAAATTGTTGAGGAGTTTCCGTCGCTGAAAGCCAAAGGCCCTGAGATTTATCCAAGTAAATCCCTAAACCCAACCGCCCTGGCTTTTTACTTGAGTGCTACCCGAGAACGAGTGGTGTACTGCATATCACTTCATTGGCAGGACATGTCAGTCTTTGCCTGGACCACCACTGACAAGGCCGCAGGGAGATGGGCCACAATCAAGCTACATGGAACACTCCTTTTTATAGGTTTAGGGTTTAGGGTTTGGGTTTTAGGGTTTAGGGTTTAGGGAAAGGTTCCAAGGTTTGTTTTGGTAGCGTAATCCTAAACCCTAGACCTCAAACGGGATGGGAATCAGGAGCTAGGATGTGTTTTAAGGCTGTCCTGTCCTGATGCCTGTGAACGGAAGGTTAAGGGTTAAGAGCTTAGGTTTGCCCAGGCCATGAGTTTACTGGGTTGCTGTTAAGGAACTTAAATTAAGTTACCATAATGGGTATGTATAGTAAAAAAACAGGGTTTCCCCAATATAGTAACTTAATTTAAGATCCTTAACAGCAACCCAGTTTACTTCATGGGTTGGTAGGGAATAAGGGATGCTAGTTTAAGGGTTTCGAGTTCGGGGTTTTGCCCAAGCCATGGGTTTACTTCCTGGGGGTTGGTAGGGAACAAGGGAATCTAGTGTTGTAGATGGGGATTATATTGTGATGATATTCCCTTCTTCCCTACTACTTGCCTGTGAGTTCAGGGTTTGGGGCTTACCAGAAGTGAGGCGGCAGGCTAATGGGTCAGAACCCTGGTATCGCAATGCAACATTCTTCCGCAGCTCTCATTGCACTTGGCAGTTCATGGGACTGACTGCCTAATCATACTTGTCGCTTGGTTAGGATCCTAGTCATGATGACACTTTATATAGATTACTTGGTGGGTGAGCACTGCTGTAACCCCAAATGTAGTTGGTGAGTGAATCCCATGCATCAGCACCTGCGAGTCCTGTCCCGTCAGCTGCAGGCCTCTGAGGCCGGCACCATGGCGCCGCTTAGACTGATTGACTGCTAGAACCGCAAGCACCCAACCCCACTTGACAGGAAGGAGTTAGGGCAGCCCTTCCTGAAGCCGGCCAGCTCGTGAACAATGACTTGACATCCTGCCTCCCTCCTAGCATAGCTGCGGTCGTGATTCGAGGAAGTTCGCTAATGTCTGCAGCCCTACCGCGTTAAGCTACAGCAAGATGCCACTTAATTGTCAAAGCCTTGCATCTTCCGAGTCGCCTGAGAACTCAGGACTGTAGCGGATGAGAAGCCCACTCAAAACACAACCGCCTACGAGAAGTGGCCGCTCAGCTGCGCTGCTCTCACATGAGTGGTGTTATGGTACCCAATGGAATTGCCAGATAAAAAGCTCTTTCACGTAGTTAACCCTGACTGGGCACACGAACTGCCCTTCTGTTCCTCATGTCAGAAAACAATCAACTTCGCTGAAGACCCCAGCAAAGTTCTCAGAATTTGTCTGGCTGGCACGAGCATTGATGCCAACATTCTTCGATCATGGCAAACAAGTCTCAAGTGCATGGAGACGGCCATAATTGCAAATTATAGAAGCTGTAAAGTTCACCTGACAGCCAATGTACTTCGACGCCAAACTCTCTAAGTCTGTGAATACTATGCTACCCAATGTAGAGTAAGGGAGTAAGGTTGTATCCTCCTTTGGGATTTAGTCCTTTAATACAGAATGCAATCTTACCTGGTTGAACCACCAACAATATTCTTTTCACATCGGGGTCAGGGTTTAGGGTTTAGGGGGCCCTAGGGACCGAATTTGACTATGGAGTTCTTCATGTAAGGATTCTATGGGAGTCATGTTGCAAAATTGCTGCATGAGTAGCCTCGTCACTCTACCCTGACTTTAGGTAGGATGGCAACTAAGCCTAGTAGCAAACATGTGTGCGAACTGCAGGGCACTTAGATGGCTTTGCATAGATGTAGAGAATCGATGTAGTATAACCCTAAGGAATTAGTGAAGATGTTATGTTTACTATATAGGTATAAGGAAACTACAGCCCTGTCTGGAGCCTGTTTAAAGCCGAGGCCGAATCATGAGAAACCTGGCATAAAATCCCACGTTTGGCCTGATTAGGACTCAATCGGGGCTTGTTTGTTTGGGATTCAGCACCCTAAACCTTAAACCCTGAGCATGATTCGGCCACACTTCTCTGGGCTCCTTCAATTTGTGACTGGGGGTTAGTAGGGAATTGGGTAGTATATAGGGGGTATATTCCTGTATTTCCTACTAAGCACCTGTAAGTCTCGGGTTTCAGGTTTTTACAAGCTGACACGGAGGATCTGAACCCAGAAGGCTAATTTTGCTGTAAGACTCATCATCGTTGAGCAGGAGACGTGACTTCGCCATGTGATTCCCTTGTTGGAGCTTCTGCAGCCGCTTGTTGAGAAGGTTCTTCTACCCTCCTCTTGTTCTATGCATCCTCCTACTGTTTCCACTAGTGCCAAAGCTGCTACGGGCTACCGCCAGCACCAGCAGCAGCAATGCTTGCCGAAGGTATCCTGCTTGGTGTTTCAAGTAATTACCCAGGTGCCAGTAAGATCGTAATACCTTCGTGTCTGAAATAGGCAGCAGCAAGTATAACCCTACCTTGTCAGCCTGAACGAGCACCACACCTTGAGATGACTGCCCATCAGGTCGTGGAGTACTACGGCCACTGAAGGCCTGGAGGACCTCGTGCCAGTCGGGCGCTCAGCACTGCTTGCACGATGAATAGTGTAGCTAGCTTGATCAGGCATTTTTCCCACTAGTCACCAGTACTACATGCAGAGAGGTGCATCGCTGGCAGAGCGCTCCGTAATTCACTTGCATCTAGGAACTCCCCACGTCAGGGCAAGCCACGCAAGTATTGATGCAAAGTTTGTCGCGTCTTTGATTACAGGTTTCTACTTGCCATGCTGTCATGAGTTCTGGATGAGTAGCGACGTCTGCACGGCCCATAGTACGACGGATGACCCCTGCAATGGCACAAGCCTAGACTACTGCATTGATGTCGTACTAGGTAGTTTCCATAAATAGGGGGAGCCCAATATAGACCCAAACACTAGAATGCTTACTATTGGGACCTCCGAAATGATATCCCCATTTAATGGAAATCCTAAACCCTAAGCCCTATATATCCCGATACAAACCCTGTAAACGCCTTTAAAAGGGGGCCCCTAGTTTTGGAAAACACCTGGTTGTACTTGCAATGCACCTGGCTGCCCTTTTGCATCTCCTCTTTGTTGGGTCTGAGCCTGTGGTCGTAATAATACAAATACATAATACGGATAGTAATAATAATAACGGTAGTAATAATAATGGCAAAAAAAATTGATAGTGATACTATGGACAACTCTATAAAGTTTGGCCTTTCCCCCTGCGGCACTCATAAGAACATGTGCGCAGGACACCGATGATGAGGACGTCTGCTGCGGAAGTGCATGCCAGTTTTGCAAAGCAATTCCTTCACAAAGCTCCCAGAAATTTGAATGCTTTCCAAGACGACCCATAGCGCTGAGAGATTTCCACATGTGTTGTGCTGTGACGTTGGGGTCCTGTCCGTCTTCAAAAAGCAGCAAGTGGTAGCTTCCGTTTGCTTTTCCATTATCCCAATATTTCCCCTACATATCCCCTATACATCCCAATATATCCCCTATACCTCCCAATCTATCCCCAATCTATCCCCAATCTATCCCCTATATACCCCCTATATGGGTGGTTGTCAAAATTATGGTCCCTTTTTGGGTCCCTATTCTAGTACGGCCCCTAATATTTAGTGTAGCCAAAAAGGGACCATACTTTTGACAACCACCCAAATGAACCCCTAAACCCTAAATCCCTAAACCCTAAATCCCTAAACCCTATATTATCTCAATATAGGATTCATGAGGGCTCCAATAGCTCAAGGTTGCTGTTTGCAAGTCCCTCTGAGAAGAAAGTAAAGGTTTAGGGTTTAGGGTTTAGGATTTAGGATTTAGGGTTTAGGGTTTAGGGTTTAGAGGTATTTTGTTGTATACCATGGGAACTACTGTATAGTATATTGGGGTTAAAAAGGGATAATGGAAAAGACAATGGAAACTACTATATAGTATATTGGGGGCATATAGGGCAGCCCTCTTTCCAACTTTGTTTTCCTCTACAAGTTCTCATCTTTTTCTACAACAGAGCTTCCCAATGATCCGTTCCCAGCCGCCCTTTGAGATTCCCACGAATGATTGCCTACACGATTTCTGCTTTCAAGAAACGGGTGCGGCTTTTTTTTTGAGGCTGTGGTTTTGCCATCCCTGAAGGATGCGGGGCAACAGCTAACCAATTCTTATTGTTGATGGAGGAAATCTAGAACCAAGCAGCATGGGTTCCTAAGTGGAGCAAGTCTTTTCCATCCACAACACTGCAGAAAAGCAGGCAATATCCTTGAAGAGCAACTCCCGAAAACTAATGCCTGTTTCTGGAATGAAGATGCATACTTTTGTTGTCATTCGCATGCCTAACTTCGACCAGACAGTTTCCCTTCTTCCTTTGATTGCTACCATCATTGTTCTCATTGATGTCCGTTGGTGTTCTTGTTTCGATTACTGCTGTTGAGACAAGTACCAGTTGAATTCTCAGTGCCCTTCAGGACTTTATCAGGCTTCTTGGACGCAGGAACATCACAGGTTTCAGGCCTTCGTTTCCCATCTTATGGCCTGGCTTTCAAGTTCAGCAGTTTGAGCGGTGCAGTCTCAAAGGCAGAATGCTTCTAGCTGCATAGGTTTGGACCTTGGAGTTTGCATATCCTGACCTAAGGCCCGTGCAGCAGCAGATGCCGCAGCGTTGTCTGCAGGAGCAAGAGGCGCAACTCCGCCAGCAGCAACTTTTGGCCGAGCAGATGAGGCAAATCCAGCTGCACCAGGAGCAGATGCGTCAGGAGCAGCTTCGTCAAGAGCAGATGCGTCAGGAGCAGATTCGCCAGGAGCAAATGCGTCAGGAGCAGATTCGCCAGGAGCAAATGCGTCAGGAGCAGCTCCGTCAGGAGCAGGTTCGTCAGGAACAGCTCCGTCAGGAGCAGATGCGCCAGGAGCAGCTGCGCCTGGAGCAGCTTCGTCAGGAGCAGGTGCAGCGTGAGCTCCTGCAGCAGCAGCAGAAGCAGCAGCTTCAAAAGCAGCAGCAGGCGCAGATGGAAATGCAGATGCAACAGCAGATGCAGATGCAGATGCAGACGCTAGGCTTGAAATTCAGGAGGCGTTTGTTGCGTTCTGCCAGGGGGAACTGAATGCTCACAGCGGGAGAACCCTCAACCCCTAAATCCCTAAACCCTGCACCCTAAATCCTTAAGCCCTGAACCCTGAACCCTAAACACATATGAGCTATAGTCTAAACTCCTTAAAGGGGGTGATATAGGGATGATATAGGGGACTATTACAGGGGTTATTAAGGGGGATACTAGGAGTTTAGATTATAGCTCATATACAACTATTATGCAGATCAAAAAACTCAGGCAGATGCAGGGCCAGATGCAGACACAGATGCAGGGCCAGGCCGAAAGATGAACAAACGATTAGGTTTACCAAGTAAGGGTTTAGGCTCGGTTTAGGGTTACCATAATGGGTATAGATAAGGGTTATATAGGGATAATGGAAAAGAAAATGGAAAAGTTTGTAAAAACATGCCTGTTGGGCTGTTTTTTTGTTGTTTAAATGGATTTGGGGCGATTATTCTACCTACTTTTGGGTTCAGGTAGGGCTTGGGCTTCAGGGGGCTTAGCCTTAAGGGTTTAGGGTATTCCTGGCTTTGGCGTGTTTAGGGCTTACAGTGCTTACAGGGTTTCTGTTCGGGTTTGGGGATCAAGTTTTGGGCTCTGGGGTTAGCCACCCCTCAATGAAGTCTTCACCCGTCTTAACCATACGTGTATATATATATATATATATACATACTCTCCTGATGTATAATGCTTAATGCCTGGGAAGGGGAATGACTAGAAGAATCAGGCTTGGGAGCTGTTAAACGAATCCCTTAATAGTTCCTTGTCTGCAGCATCGCCCTGGCCTCCCAAGATGTACGTGAGCACTGCAGTGCAGGGCCTAGGGTTTGAGCATTAGGGTCTAGGGTTTACGGGATAGGGTAGGGGCTCAGGAAGGTTCACGCCACAGAGCGCCCAACAGTCCTTGGGATTATTCTGGGTGACGAATGTTGAGCGGCTCGCCATTCAAGCATGGTCAATTTTGGGGGTTCCTGCAGTAAGGATGATAATGATAGCTACGTACTGATATTGCAGGCGGAGCCCTGTTCATGTTTGGAAGCCGCCATATTATCCAACTTAATTTAAGTTCCTTAACAGCAACCCAGTAAAGGCTGCAGCTGTTTCATTGCTGACATGGGTCTCAGAATCTCAAAAAGACCGCCAGATGAACAATCCTTGGAAAGTCATGTTGCTGAGCTGGAGTTTTCATATGGCTGCTGCACGGTATGGGAGCTTTGCGGAACTATGCTTACCATCCCAAACAGGATAGGGATATGCTCCCCTACGTCACTAAAGGGCCTCTGCTTTCAGAAGACCCCGTATGTGGGACCGCAGTGAGTAGTGATCTCTTTCAGAGTTCTGAGCATTTTTGGTTGAGCACGAAGCATCTCATCTTATTGGACTATTGCCAGAGTTTAGGGTTTGCATAGTTATGGAAGTTGGGGCAGGGCCAGCAGTCCATGATGCTCGTGCCCATGAACTTCGTTCCGGTGATGATGAACTCGCATCTGGTTGGCAAATTCGGCTGTTGATCGGCCTTGCTTTCCGGTCAGTCACCTGGAGTTCTTTCGGGTAAGTAGTACCTTTCTCCGAGCATTTTGCGAGTCTTCCGCTACCAAGCAGGCCCATCGGCCCTTAAACAGGCTCAACATTGGGGATTCTCGCACATCTCCAAGAGCACAGATGGGTAATTATGAGGGTTCAGTAATCTAATGGCATCACTCACACTAATCGAGCCTGAGTCTAAACTGGTAATTATCCCGGCTGTCGATATGAGCTATTGTCAGTATTAGGTTTACCAAGGGACCATTTCGGGTGGACTTAGTAGGAGCCCATGTCCCTTGCTTATATGGGTCATATGACCTGTTCGTCCGTTGTGCAACCTGCTTCCGCAAGGGGAGAGTGTCACGAAGATGCTCATGTAAAGCAAATCTTTCCGAAAGTGCTGGAGGTACACTTTTGAATTTATCCGTTTTTGGAGATGCGTGAATGCGTGCGCTATTTGCAATGCCACACGACAAATCAAAATTGACAACGCCGATTTTCTCCGAGCTCTCTAAAGATCTCTGCCAATCAGTATGATGCGTGGGAGCACACATTCTTGAAAGAGCTGATGTGAGGAACCAAATGCAGATGCAGACTGCTATGGCTTCGGGTTACACGGAGGAGAAGGAAGAGGAGGAGGCCTCTTGCGACAAGAGAGCTAAGTTAGGGCTTCCGGTAGAATATCTGACTTGGAATTTGCGTAAAGGTTAATTATTTAGGTATGGTAGCCTTGGAGGGTTTCCGGTGTTGAGGTCTTTTGTGTTTTGAGGCTTCAGGGATCTAGGATTGTAGTGGTCTAAGAGTCTAGGAGGATTAAGCTTTCAAAAATCTAGGAAAGGGTTGCTCTGCAAGCTATCCGCGCCTGCATCACACATGACGTCCCTTTACTGCCCTTCAGAAGCTCCTGGAGTTGGCGGGCCCTGAGCACTCCTCCCGGGAGACACTCGCCTGAGCGCACGTCCTACCAGAATCCTCTTGAAAGGTTGGAGACATCCAACAGGGAGGCAGCCCGATTCTCTGGCCTTGCTTGAATCCTTGAGTTTTTGGGTTTTGGGTGGACTTGAACTTTTGAATTGTGTCGTTGATCTCTAGCCGATGGGAATCCATGAGCGTGCTCTTCAAGTTCTTGTGGCCGAGAGGCTCCATGTCCGCGTCCGTCTTCATTGCTTTTGTCGATGCGCTCCACTTTTGGTACAGCAACGTCTTCTGTTTCCCCTCGGTCAGCTAGCCGTTCTTGATTGCGGCCTTTAACAGCCCGGGTGTGTTCACCACACGCTCGGCTCGATTGTGAAGCTCCAGTAGGAGGCTCTTTAACGGCAGAACTCTTAAGCCAATGGTCTAGGAGGCCTTGTCGGGTAGCGCTGCAGCCACGCTGAAGAAGGTCTGCAGGATTCCGGCCTTGTTGTGATTGAGGTATTACATGTACAGCCTGTCAAGACTGAGAAGGCTCTCCTAGGTCTGACGGCTGAACTACAGCATCATCCTCCCCATGAGGCGTTTGAGCATACCCCTGTCCCCGTCCGCCTGGTTAGAATGGCCTCGGCCTTTTCCCTTTGGTTTGGCTGCCGCCTTGGCCCTCTGCTGCTGGCGGAGGGGTGCTTCTGCCCGGCTTCTGGCTCTTTGTCCTCTCGCTTGGCTTTTCCCAGTAGGCTGGGAAGGCATTCGCAGAAAATTTCCCGCTTTTACTTTGTCATTGGTACATCCCCTCCGAACGCGGACGTTGTCAACGTGCTCCTTGGTCACGGCCAGCTGCACCAAGACCACGCACTTGCGACAACGCCCAGCGACCTTGGCAACATGAGTGCCGCAGTAAGTACGCTGTAGTCTACTTGTAGATAACGCTTTATTCCCGCTCCGCTTCTCAAGGGCGCAAGGTAACCAGGCTGTGGCTTAGTTGTGAAAGTAACCGTCCTGCGTTGCCATGTTGAACTTTTGATTGTTGCTTAAGCGTTGGCTGAGGTGGGAGGGTGGGCACTCCTCTTTATGGCCTGTCTATGCAAGGATCACCTGAGATGCTCCCCCGATTCAAAACGAAGGTTTGCAGTGCGTTGCATCAGTTCACATGTGCAGGTGAAAGCGTGAGTAAGAATAAATGCCTGTCCTTTCTGCCCGAAAGGCCGCAGCTTTGTACAGCGGTCTCTAACGGCTTCACCCCGGACCTTGCCGAATTTGAACAAAGCTAGGGCTGTTTAGTTTAATTTGGTCTGGTGTGGGGTGTTGAATATTCGGGGGGAGCAGGCAACGTAGACGCCTGAAGAATCGGGGGCGCTGCCCTCTCATACTCGTGATGGAGGTATGCTGCGAGTCGCCCTAAACCCTAACTTAGCCCTGCTGTTGGCAGGTGCAGATCACGATGACGCCAAAGCACGCCCAAGGCCAGCTACGAGGATTTATGGTTTGGAGATGTCGCGATCTAGCGGTTCAAGTTCTGGGGTGTAGGGACGTAGGGTGTAGAGAGTTAAGTAGCTAATGCTTTAGGAATTTGAAGTCTAGGGGTGTTGTGATGAAGATTATGGTTGCTAGGCTCCTTATCAGGTTTTATTGTAGTCCTTCCCGCCTGAAGCTGGAATACTTCCATCAAGTCTTCGAAGCAATGACACTAGCTCGTGTGCTTTCGCAAAAAAGAACGGCGCTGCTGGGCAGCAGCACAGTGCAGTTTCTCTACAAGGGGGTTTTGAGGGAACCTAGGGATATAGCAGGGTTATGAGAGGATTCTAGGGGTCCCTACTCTATACCTACCATTCTGCAAGCCTCCCTTATAACATCGTCACCTTCTTCGAGATTTGCTTCTGAGGGCTGGTAGTTCAGGATTGAGACTTGAGGTGGGAGTGGTTCTGCAAGCCACACGCTTTCGGGTTTAGGGGATAGCATGTGGAAATGTCAAAGTTTGCGCGCCTTCCGCAATGTCCTTTGGTCAGTACTCATACTCCAAGGATTGCGTTATGCATGGACCCCGCCCTGAGACACACCCATGAATCCTAGGGGACTTGTTGTATCGGGGACCCAAAAGTGGACTGCAATTTTGACAGCCTACCATATACAAAGTCAGATAAAATCCATTTGTTTTGCTTCTGCACATTTGGATCTACATCTTGCTTGAAATGACACAGGACTCCCTCCATCGGGTTTTCCAGGTTTTTCAGTATCTTTGCAGGGAAGGAAGGGAAGACCCTTTTTTGTTGAGGGCCATCAGCTGATGTTGTCTGTACCTAGTCGGCCGGAGACGGCATTCTTAACTTCCAACAGTCCCAGAATAGCTTAGTATCCCACTTCCTGAAGCTAGCGTTCCCTTTCCCCGCCAGCCTTTCCATTATTCCGCTGTCTGCCAGGCATTGCCAGGCATTACCATTCTGCTCACGCTGTGTATCGTAGAAAGTGTGAGGCAGCCCACAACAATGACTGAAACGAATTGTGGACCATCAGACCATTGATCAAGACATCTGGCACTGGAAGGACTGGAATTTCAGATGAGCAGTCCACTCAGAGCTTAGCAGGAGCAGCAACCTGCATATGGGTGGTTGTCAGAATTATGGTCCCTTTTTTGATCCCTATTATAATACGGCACTTATCAGGCTACCTAAAAAGGGACTATAATTTTGACAGCCACCCATATGAATCTTTCAGGATAACCGAAACATGCACGGAGATAAGAAGCAGGAGCTTGTGAACCAATAAATATACAAGACTGTATACTACTATTATACATATACAACCTATATTGCCATCGTTACCCTGATGATTTTCCCCATGGACCCGCACCTAGTTTGATACACTGCAAACCCAAACCCTAAAACCCTAAA
>CAJNIZ010043005.1:146615-160056 GCA_905231905.1 Symbiodinium pilosum
GCTATAGCAAATCCTGTAATGTTGACCCAGGCCTTCCAGGGCAACAAGATTGAAGCCATGAGAGTGCAGGAGGCGCTGCTGACATGTCATTATGACATGTGACTGGTTTCCATGTTTTCTATTGATATAGGGGTGGGATGCGATAAAATTAAAAAGAAATCTAGGGACTCAAGCCTCGAATTTCACTTTGAGCAATCCTTCATCCAGGAATTTTTTTTTCTTCGGGTCTCTGAGGCTGTTCGCAGGATTCTATTTCGTGTACGTCGTTGGCCCCGGTGAAAAGGTGAACCCAGGAAATCCTATTTCAGGAGATGATCTGTTCGGGGGTTTGGCTTACAGGATTTGTTCGGTGCACTGGGCAGCTTCCCACTGCGATAGTTGGAGGAAGTTTGGACAACAAAGACGACAAAGTCTGAGCCTCCCGCTGTGACAGTGAGAGGCGAGGGCTGGCTACGACAAAGGTGACAAAGCCTCAGCCGCCGGCTGTGATAGTGGGAGGCAAGGGTTTTGACGACGAAGAACAAAAGTTTGAGCCTCCCTCTGGCGACGACAGCGCTTGAGGAGGCATGCCAAAATTTGAGATTTGCGCCTTAGGCTCACATGATTTTATTTCAGGCCTCCAATCCACGCCAAAGCCTCATGAACGTTCAATGCCATTGATTCTTGAGGCCTCAACCCCTTTGATATTATATATATATACATATTCTCGATGGCCCCTCATGCCCCAATGAATTTGCGAGTAAAATGCTGGGGATGACCCCCACAAGTATGTCCAACTCATATCATCACTGATGGGAAACAAAAGGAAACTACCAGCTCCCTTGTCCTTGCGGTCGGACACTGCTACTGTACTATCTTTCGTACTCTCTTCGGACCTCGGCTGTTCACCCTGCCCACCCTCATTTCCTCCCGGATCTCCCGGCGATTTTGTTGTTACCAGTGCTCTTCATGTGATGGCCAGGGCTCATTAGCTGCTGTGGTGCATCCACTGAGCCCTCCCTTCGAGATGTTTGCCGTCGTTGTGCTTGCCTCAGTCCGAACCTGTGGAACCTTCGGCGCAAATCTGGATGAGACTCAAAGAGGCCTGCTAAGCTAAGCAGAGAAGCACCAAACCATGCCTCAGCTACAGAATCATCGAGTTGCTGGAAAGTTATGAATAAGCTACTAACCGTCAGCCTACACCCGAAGTTAAGTTCCTGGTTCCCGAGCACCTAGAAACCTTGATTGTGCGCAAGATCAGTTTTGCTGAAGCAAGGGTGATTTTGTGGTCGTGATGCTTTGGCCAATTTCAAACGAGTTCATTTAAGCTTGGCAAGTTCATTACTCATGGGCAGCCGATACATGGAAGGAAGTGAGGGATGGTGACCAACTGGGCACAGCTGAACTCAACTATCAAAAGAATCTCGCGCTTCTGGAAGCTAGGAGGTAATGTAAACAACTTTGCGAGGCATGGACCGTTCACTCAGGTCATCTCACGCTATGAGGATACCTCCTTTCAGGACTTCTGCTTAACCCTTCTGAGAAAGGATGCTGTGGCACTGAATCACTTCAGGACAACAGCATCGTGGAGTCCATGTCTGTCCTTTTGACGTTTGCATCCTTGCCGTGCGCTCCCTCCCCTTTCAGAACGCCAATGAATTTCGGGGACATGGTCGTGATGCGAGCTGATGCTTGCTGGCAAGGTACATCATCGTGACAGTCACGTTAACGATTGTTTTCGTGTCGGCGAATTCTGGCATGGAGTCAGCAACTCAACACCGAGCGGTCGCTAATGTGAGTGTGCCCTGTGCGGACCAAGTCATGGCTGCGCACTGTATTCTGACTTACATGGTTAAGGCTCAGCAAAATGTCCATCGCACGCATTACTGGGGCTGCCTCCAGCAGAGCCCTTGGCAGCTACAGTACCTGGTGGTTACCCAAAATTAGGTACTTGTCATGCCAGAAACCTGGGAACCCCATTGAGGCCTGACCGGTCGAAGGCGCAACAGGCTGGTTGTTGCATGCTGGATTACGCTATTCGATGGCCTTTAGGGTATCCAGACTCTGTTTTGTTGGAGGAGTGCGGTGATGCGATCAAGCTCGGAAGGCTCACTGAAGTGCAGCAATTTTCTTGCCTGGATTCACTCAGTCTGCCACGCCCCTGCGCGCTCGAGAGAGTGAGAGCGAGCGCGCATCTGCAAGCGATCAACACAGACAGGTGCTTTTCACATCTATTCACGAGCATTCTTATTATTCGTATTATTACTACTATTGACTTACTATTGAGAGGCCAGGCCAGCTTGGCGCGTTGGATGAAAGTACGGGCGCATGGCTTTCAATGTACAAGCTTGTGATGAATCAAAGACATCAACATATTGATAGAAGATCGTTCTAGAGCGTAGATGGATAATGTCGTCGACAATCACAGGGTAACGCATACAGAGAATTATCGCCGCCAGAATTCGTCAAGCAACCGAGGGAACCAGGAACAACAGATTTCTGAGTAGCCTCGGAAGATTGCAGTATCACGACAGGCACATCGTGCTTTGCATGTAACTCTTTCAGCTCATGAAAGAGAGCAGCCGAATCACACTTCTTGCCTTGAAAGCCCCAAACAAGCCATGTACTCTGTCTGCTTTTGTGTGCAGAAGGGCGAGATCTCTGAGTCGACCAGGGTGGTTGGGTCACAGGAGGTGTCCACTTGTCTGTGTTGGTTTGGGGGTTGTGGAGTGTGAAGGAAGAGGCCGACTTGAATCAGAGCACTCATCTGGCTTCCAAAAATCAGGACAACTGAGGTAGGCAACCCTTTTTTCTCCAAAGGGAGACTGAAACGCGGGGACCAGAGTTTGACCTCAACGGCTCAGGGGGAGCACACAGGGCTACATGCAGGCACGGAAGTAGTGGGGTGAGGTCAGACGAAGTCAGCTCTTCCTCGCCTTTTCGAAAAGATGTTCGCACTTCCGGGCCGTAGTGCTGAGGGGCAGACCTCCGGCTCATCCCTGTCGACAGAGAGAATGTAAAACGTAACGTAATATGTTACATTCCCTCTCTTACACAGTTGGCGCACACCCCCCCCTCCACAGAGGGTCAGGATCATGTGTTGTGTAGGCAAGGGTGCGTGACCTTTGTAATGAGGGTGAGGTGCTAGAAGGCTTCACAGCTCGCCGAAGTAGGGGACAAACTCATTTCGCATCCCAACCGCCTGGCAAGTGTAGCCTTGTTTGTCGGGGACTGGTGCTTCAAAGGAATAATCATGCTGGGAGACGAACTGTGTAGTGTCGCAGTCGTCGTAACTATCGACCTTTGGATGCGGACGCTGGTCCCCCACAAATCGTCCGCGCGCGCTCTGGTAGTAGATCAGGAAGAAGAAACAGAAGCAGAGCGAGAGAGAGCGAGTGACAGGAAGACAGAGTGAGAGAGACAACGCAACAGAAAGAAAGAGCGGACGGCGTGGCCTGCCACAGAAAGGAACCTGAGAACAGCAGCTTTGCAGGACCTCTCTTCGATAAAGAGATGGAAAGTTCGCCTGCCTTGATTGTTCTGTTAGAGCCGCAGATCTGCGAACATACTTGATGTGTCTATTTCTCCAGGTATGGGAAACAAGGTGTCCCAAAAGAGCATTGTCCGTGGAGACTCGTTAATCTATGATGCTGCTGGGCTGTTAAGCTCTTGCAAACAGGGCCGTGTGGATGTGTACCATGGGAACAGCTACAACAAAGGACGATGGCCGTCCACTGGCTGTGCAGCATCGCAAAACACACATCCTGAGTTTTGGCAGCATGGGCCGAGAACTAGTTGCTGCTTGTTAGCTGATGTACATATTCCTGGAGTAATGCCTGGCTTGTCACATTGACTTTCAGTTTGGGACCCTGCGCTTGCACAGCCGTGGTCCACAATGTGAGAACCAAGGAACGATGTCTACTTCGCGTCCAGCAAATCGAAGTATGGGCACAGCACTGAGGGATTGAGGAGGAAAGCTGGCACGGCCCTGATGCGTAGGTCCTAGGTTGAATGAGGGCTGTACCCCAGGTGTCTCATCAGATGTTTGTATGGCACTTGGCTGTCAGGGTTGGATCCTGCAACTCCCAAGCCCGTGCTGTGTGATTGACTCAAGGCGATGTTTTTTATGCTGTTGTTTGGGACGCCAGCGCGACTGATGCTGGCTTGAGAACTGCTTGACGGCTTTTGGTCTTGGGGTGTAGTTAGTGTGTACTAAGGGTATGCGCTTGGTACTCTCAAAGAGAGCAATGCCATGGCGCAGTTGATGGCAGCGCGAGCTTGCCGCACAACTTTTTCAAGTCGTCATGAGCCTCCAGGAGCTGCAGGGGAACGATATGCAGTGGTTTGCGTCTCTTGCAAGCGAGTAGGCTTCTGCAAGGCTTTGAATGCCTTGTCACAAGCTGCAGCTGCTCGAATTGAACGCTCGCACGACGTTTCACCGCGTGGATGGGTTAGGCCAGGCTTTTGCAATCCGCTTCTGACCGCGATTGAAGGTGTCCTCCCAGCAAGCTGCAGAGTGACTCTTGGTAGCTCCCCATCCACGAGAGAGAAATTTGTTGGAGTCGTGGCTGCGACAATGACAGCCGAAGTCGCTCCAATCGGGAGACTCCGAAGAGCTCGGGGGCTGATCAGCCTTCTCATGGTTTCCCACCCATCAAAAAAACGGTCTGTGATGTTGCTGTCGCCGCAAACATTGTACTACATGCAGCAGCAAAATGCTTAGTCTGCAAGTTTTAAGCACGGTAGACAAGCTTCGCATGCTTCGCAGCCGCTCTGCTCCACCACGTTCTCTAGAAGCGAGAGGTCGCAGCCTGCCTCACCTCTCCGAGATCCTTGCCAAAGCAGATAAAGCTCAGCATAGCTCAGCAATGTCCTAGGACACCCCTCAGCTTCCTCAGCTTCAGGTGATGAGGCGACTCAGAGTCACGTCTCTGGCAACTTGCCTCTCTGCTCAAAGAGGGGATACAGGGTGCACCGAAGAAGGCTCAGGGAGCTTCCTGGCTTTGCTGCATACTCTTGCCTTCGTTTGACCTCAAACTCAGCTCGTGGCTGTAGCATTTTTTGGGTTGCTACGCCGTCTAGCTGTGCTATGTGTGGCCAATTGTCGCTTGTGACTTGTTTCACCTTGCATTGAGTTTCTGGTGTGCGTGCATCTCACCAGTCCGCCTCCTTGACAACAGAGCTGGAATTCCACTTTCGATCAGCTTCTCAGTCGAGCGGTGTCATGTGTCTGAAACATGAGAGCCCTGCCAATCGAAGGCGTGCTTTGCGGATGTATGGCGTCGCTCATGGCACTGCAGGCAATCTCATGCATACAGCAAGGACCGCTATGAGATGGATTCTGCCTCCCACCCAGGCTTCTGCTGCAGAAAGTTGATAAAGCTCTTGGATTTTAAGATCTGAGCATCAATACTGGACTGGTTTGAACTGTTCGGTTCAATCATTGCATGAAAACAACTGAGCCCGCGTTACTTGGACTAACTAAGCCGCCTCAGCATGCCTCAGGCGATCTCAGGCGCTTGCGCTGTTGTTGCACAACTGACAGTTGGGATTTTCCAGATGCGCAAGGACCTGCTTTTGCCATAGCCGACGTAGTCCGGGGCACTTCCTCATCCCGCACTGCAAGACACGTGCAAGTCTGAGGAAGCTTTGGGCGTTGTCAATCTGCTTGCGCATGTCCGAACATAAGTTTTCCACAGTTCAGGCAGCGGGTGACGACTTCGACTTTGGAGATGTTCCAGCGGGGTCGAAGCCTCCCAAGCCCACTGCCCAGGTGTCCCGGCATTCAGAGAGTGACTATAAGATCGGGCATGTCGGCCAATCTGTTGCCATGCCTAAGACACTTTCTATATCATATCATTCTACAGCTTGCGTGTGATGTCGTTCAGGCTGTTACGAGCGGAGCAGGCGAGATGCAGTGCAGTGGGGCGTCTCTTTATCTTTGCATCTGGGAGCATCGAGGTGATAGTCACTTAATTTGATATCACTTGACTCGAAATCCTGGATTTCTGTTAAGTTCGGAAAGCGCAGGATCAAACATGCCCTTTTTGAGTCACAAGCCCTGTTGGTGGTTGTGGTGGTGAAGGCGGTGGCAGTGGTGGTGGGGGAGGGGGTAGGGGTGGCGGCGAGCGACGGTGGTGCTCGTCGTTAGCAGCCGCCGCAGAGCAACACGCTTGTTTGATCGTACCGCGGCAACTCTACGCATGACTACAATCGGGTATCTGTTTGCATTATCGACCAAAGAGGAATTACAGTACCCTTGGCATCTTTACAGAATCAATCAAGAAGAATCAGCTTCGAAAGAAGTAAGAAACAACGAGAGGCTTGCTTCTGGCTTGGGGCTTGGGGCTCACCATCCAGAATCAGAAGAATGTTACACCTCAAGCCTTAATCTCAGACATGCAGTGTCTCTCCGCAAGCAGGCCTCCTGACAACAGCCCTTGCCATAACCCAGGTCGTTGCATCTGGGACGAAAGGTTGAACTCACAACTGTTCTTCAAATTGTCTCTTTAAACCTACCGACCTCCAAAGCTGACTCCCAAACCAGCCCTTTTTTTGAAGGGAGCACGTTCATCTAGATGAGGCGCGGGCTTTGTGATCGTGGACTGAGCGCAGTGAGCTGCAGGCGCAGCAGCGGACGACGACGACGACAATGATTACTTCGATGACGATGATGAGGAGGAGGACCTTATGGGTCTGAGATGATCTGATCGTCGATTTTCTTTCTGCCTGCCTGCAGCATCAGCGCGTTCCTAGCATGGACAGCCTCCAGCATTTGTCTCGGAAGCCGCAGTACCGGCGGGACGAGCCTGATATGGGGAGCGCTTCTTGAAACGCAGAGATGGCATGTCTAAATAAGACGTTCACTTGTGTTGAAGCCTGCCTGCAGATTTGCATGTAACCATCCGAGGTCGCTCCATTTGTAAGCTTTGCCCTCCTCGCACTTGGGCAGCTTGCCAGAATTCAGGTGTTCATGCGATTCCGGGCAGAGCGATTTTGTATGCCAGGGCCAGAAGAAAATATTGGGCCCCAGTCTCACAGGTAGACGCATGAGCTGCAGGCGTGCAGCAATTATGATGACCGCGTTGAAAACAGTAATTAAGCCAGAGCTTGACCCATGCACCCAGCTGCATGCAAAATGGTTTAACAGTAACATCTACGGTACCGAGACTCCAGAGAATCATGAGCAAACAAGCTGCAAAAGAAAGGTGCCTTTCTACAGGAGTTTGGTTCCACATGGTACTTAGTGCGGCTTTCTGGGCCAACGTGTCAGAACATCTTCACAGAGCTCCGTGTCCGTGAAGCAGCTGCCCCATAATTCAGGTCAATCGGATTTATCGCGTTTCAGGCAGGGCTATAAGAAGCGCAGCCTTGTGATACAATCGCAGAGCATGCAGTAGCATGTGCAGCATCTGCCATTCTCACATGGTCAGGTTAGTGCGCAACCTGGCGAAGACATTGTTGCTGGTGTGAAGACTCCGGGGTATTACTGACAATGCTGAAGTGGCTGGGATGGGGGCTACCATGAATAGTCTGGAGCCTTGATTGTCTGATACTCCAAGGTAGATCGTCAAGAGGGTCATACGAAGACATTTACAGGCCTTCAAAACCTCATTCCCCAACCCAATTTCAAACCCCTCCCCTACACACATCACTTTCACACAAACTCGGTCACTTGAGCCACGATTTGTGGCATGTCATCCTTGCGCTCGGGGCCATGCTTCGATGCCCTCATAACTTGGTACACTTCTCGGATTTGTGCATGGAACACCAACACTCCTCCTCATGCGATTTCCATGCATGGGAAGAGCATGTTCCCTGAGTTCCAGCACCAAAACTCTACAACCACAGCGTGCTAGGGAAAACAGACCATCATCGTCAAAACAGCATGTCCGACCCAGCCTATGGGCTCTTGCCTGGCAGCCCCGTTGCCAGTAGATTTCTTTCTTGTATCGAGGCTCGATCACTCTTTTGTCCCAGTGGACACACCTACGATGATCATCCGGCAACACTGCGGAAACAGAACTGCACTCACATGTCATTCAAATTACGGTCTCAGGATTTGCTGGACTATTCCTTCGGCGAAATCCGGCATGCAATGTTGGCATTTCAACTGAAATCACGGGATCTAGCTACCACATGACCAGCCCAAAAGTGCGTACGTAGTGCAAACGTGTCGAAATTCCCATCCTTGATCCTGTTGATACATGTATGTCACTGCAGCATCAACATTGTTCGCATGAACTCCAGTCTAGCTCTTGCCAGCACCTTGGTCAAAGCATCCGCTACCAGAGTCTCGCCCGGCTCATGCTTGATTGTAATCGGTTGCGTGGCAATCTGATCACGAATCCAGCTCGCCCGAAGGGCAAAGTGCCGCGTCCTCCAGGTCACTCGGTTGAAGGTGGGATTCGTAATCAAAGTCACGGCACTTGCGTTGTCACAGAACATGTCAATAACATGCCGACGTCCCGGGAGCTGATCCAAGTTTTCCTTCAGCCTCAGTGCGTCCTGCAACCCAGTGGCAGCGGCTTCGGTTTCGCCCTCGCACACACTTCAAGCAGTCAGTTTCTGTCGAATACTCCGCCAGGAAATGACATCCGTACCCAACTTCAACACGACTCCAGTACGTGAACGACTCCCTTGAGAAGCAAAGCTACAGTCGCTGTACGTCGAAATAACCGTATCAGTCGATCCAACAAAACGCAGGCCCAACCACATGGTCTTACGAACGTATTTCCAGACGCACTTCAGTTTTCCCAGGACGTACACAGGACAAATCACAGTCAAGCACGCCAACATGGAAACCACAGTTTGAATGTCCGGCCGAGTCCTCATTGCCGCCCACATCAGACTTCCAATGTTGCTCTGGCACTCCTTGACCTGTTGTGCATACGCCTCTGTCCTCTCTGCTGGCGTCTGCGGAGCGTCGTCCAGATTTGGCAACGATGGCGAGCCTCTCAGCTGGGCATAACCCCGACGATGGAGCTCTTGTGCCAACCAACGGTGCTGGTCCAGCTGCAGTCCCTGGTCATCCAACGTGATCCGAGGTCCCAAGAACACGAACTCATCCACCTTCCGGATAAGCATGCTTCCTCTCTGCACCTTGCTCGCAACATTCCACCCCATGATGCCCTGCACTGTAGCGTTCCAGACCTCAAGAACATACTCCAACACACGCATCATTGCTTCAGAGTTTCCAATGCACAGTCCATCATCCACAAACATGGTTGTGTAGCCTAGGAGTCGACCATCTGAGATAGCCACAACACTCCACAAGCCAGGAATGTCAGGATGGGCCCTCAGCATCAGATCACCATGCGTATCTGTGGCCTTTGCCTTGAGGATCTTGTCATCCAACTTGGATCCACGTTCTGTTTCCCAGTCTCTGGGGGCACGCTTCAAACCATAAAGCGACTTGTCAGGAACCAGTAAGGTATCTGGATCAAAGTAACCCAGCTTCACAAGTACCCCTGGCGGCCACATGGAAATCTTATGCCCTTTCTGCAACCAAGAATTCAAGAAAGCCGCGGAAATATCAAAGGCAAAACCCGCCCAATCCCGATTGCTGGCCCATTCATGCACCAGGTATCGCAACGTATCTGCGTCAACGTTTTGGCTTGACAAATCCTTCCCAGGCTCCTCCTCAAAGTTGCCACAGGCTACTATGCGACACTTGGCCTTGAACGAGGCCAACTCGGTGAGCTCTGCGAGCGTCTGGGCTGACATACCGGACAGATCTTCCTTGCTGGTTCCCTTGGGGATCTGTTCACTGACCTCCGCATCCAGAGTCACGTCTCCTCCCTCAAGAAGCGGCTTACGAGTCAGAACCAGTTTCATAGGCAGAGGTGGGGGAATGTATTCGGTTGCGCCCAAACCCAAAGCCTCCCTGACCTTGGATTTATGGCACTCCCGCCATACAGACTTGGTCTCCATGTTTCCCAACTCAGCCTCCACAGAACCGATCCACTTCTTTTGCGCCATCTCGCTTCCAGAGGTCAACACAGAAGTCGTCACTGATTCCACGGTCAGTTGCTTCTCGGCCAGAATGGCTGCCAACCTCTCGCTATCCTCGATTTCTTGCTCTTCCTCCACAGACAGGCCAACGTACCTTGAGTCCGAACCCATAACACTTGCTTTGGCGGTGGCTGCATGTGCCACGGGACCCGGTGCTGCTCCAATTTCGGGAGGCAGAAGAAAGCCATGGTTGAAATCCCTAAAGTCCACAGCACTGGCCAGCCCTTGCAGGCCACCCTCCGCCATAAGCTCCGGTTCTTCGTCCAACGAGGGACCAAGCATGCGCTCCTCAAAGGTGAGCACTCCACCGTCCGGTGGGGCTTCCCATCCGATTTGCCCATTCGAGGACACCCACACAGTCTGGCCCGAGTCAGGGTTTGTGTGGATCTTCCAGCGCGGCCGCGGCTCGTTGTTCAACCTGGGACAGTATGTTTTCACAAGCACCTCACGGCCATCACGCACCACAAGAACCAAAGCCCCATTTGACACTCGATCATCGTGGCACACAAACCTCGCCTTCATTGTCCTTGGTTGAAAATCCTCAGTCTTCTCAGGCCTAAACAGCACTGCATTGCCCATTGTCGGGGCGTCGGCCGGTATGCTGCCGTGAAGGGTCATGTGACGCTGTCTGTAGGCATATTCACGCATAGCAAGGTACCAGAACCGAACAGGGTATCGCGCATGAAGTAAAAGCGATATCGTCCCCAACTTCAGCTTTTGGACGTACCGCTCGGCACGTCCGTTGGCCTGCGGACAATACGGCGCCGACATTGTCTGCCACACACCCAGTTTGCTGGTCATCTGCTGGAAGCGAGAACCAGAAAATTCTCCACCCCCATCCGAATGGATCCTCACAAGCTGTGCTGCGCCAAGAGAGTAAAGTCTCGCGAGAATTTGCACTGTGGCTTCGGCAGCCTCTTGGGCCGTTTTTCGTCGAAGTCCCATGGTGTATAGGAGCGACTTGCCCGACCCCAGGGTATAAACACCCACCAGAGCGTACCTGAACCCTTCCGTGCTTGGCGCGTGAGGACCAGTAAGATCAAGTGACAGCGCAGCGTCCTTCACGTCATCAGGATGCAGTTTCCTATGGGGTCGCATTGCCCCACGTCCTTCTTTACACTGCGAACAAGACACATCATACAGCCCAGAATGACACTTCTTTGCCAGCTCTGCCAATGATGTCTCGTATGCGGCCTGATCCCATCCAGACGCATGCTGTGGCTCCGTCGCATCCACCTCAGAGGCTTCAGCCAGAAAGGACAGGACCTGCTTTGCAGAAACCATGGCGGCGGGGTCGCTGCCCTCGGGCATTTCACCGAAATCATCACTTGCAACCCCGAACACCAACCCCGAAGCATAAGACCCCATGTCCCTGCCTGAGCAACCCTTTTCCCCGCTACTAGTGGAGGTCTCTACCCCGCGGTGCTCTTCAGGGTTAGGGAGCTGGTTGTGGAGGTGATGCTGAGGTGACGTGGTGTGCTTGGGTGCTGCTGGTGGATGTGGGTCTGTTGGTATGCTGCTGCAGTCAGTGCTGCTGCTTTGGCTCCTCCTGATCGGGAATCCCAACTGCCGAAGCTTCTCACGCGTGTCGTCTGTCCACTGGCGGTGGGCCGTGCCACTTTGACCCGTCAAAATGCACCACGCCCTCCTTCAAGGACACGCATCTTCCAGCTATCGGATCCTTCCCTTCACAAACCACACGCACCTCTGAACCTGTTTGATCCTCCACCCACAAGTCCCCACCGCTGTACTCCGTAAACGTCGTGATGTATGTCGGACAATCCTTGGCGTTGTTGTCCTTGTGCGGTTTAAAGGCAACCGAATCCAACACTGCCACAGTTCCAAACTCTCCTTCCGGTACCTCCTGACGAAAGTATCGTGTCAAAAGCTGCGCCAGCAAAGGATGTTGTTGCGTCGCCTTCGTGAGTCCAGTCATGGGACCATGGGCAAATCCTCCAAAGATCCATGCTCGAATCTTTCCCCCTTCCTCCGAGGTCTTTCCCGCTCTCGCCGTTCGAGTGGGCTCCAAAGCCGCTAGGTCCAGAGCCTTCTGAACATCCTCCTTTTCTATCACGTCCTTCCGCAGGATCTCTCGGATGGCATGTTCATACGCCACTTCGGCGAACATCTCACAGCCGTGCATCTCAAACTCGGCCGCCTGCAGGAGGTCTTGCGAGATGAACAGGTTCTCCACCGGCTCCTGCTTAGCCATTGCCCTAGCCACACGGATACGTCCATCCGAAGACTTCCAGTGACGGGACAGCACCTTCCGCAACACAGCAAAGTCCTTCCATAGGATGTATGGAACTGGGTCGGCCCCTGGGATAATTAATATTTTCCTGTCATTGCTGTAAAATTAATAATAGTAACTAGTACTATAGGAGTCCGAAGGGTTCAGGATTCTGTAATATTAACTTTAACATAGGTGTCCGAAGCGTTGGTTCAGGATTCTTGCACAGCGCCTTCCCTACTTCCCCGTGCTGGGAAGTGTAGGATGCGCTGTGCCTCCTATACTTCCCTGTGCAGGGAAGCAGGGGATGCGCTGTGCAAGGGTCTAGGAATAGGAACTACAGGACCGAATTCGACATGTCATGAAACAGGGCCCGAGTCCATAATAATAGTAGTGAACCTTTAGCACTGTATCGAACAAGGCCCGAAAACCCTACACGTCCCCAGACCCCATGATGAACCGTAACACTGTATCAGACAAGGCCCGAAAATCCTACACATTTCCTTACTCCGACCATAATAAAAAACACAAAGCTTGTTAATGGACATTTGACCACTGGCCCGAACCCCGTCATGAACCATGAACCCTCCTCGCCCCAAACTCCCTGATCCTGTCTTGGAACATAAGCCCACTCGCCCGTATGCCACCGCTGCCGACATCATCGCTGATCCTGCTGGGGCCCCCAGGTGATTTGGGTTCTTAGGCTTAGGATTCTTTAGGGGGATTATCGTCCGTCAGGACGCAGACCGTGAGGTCGCAAACATCCGTCAGGATGCCGACCATGAGGTCGAAACTGGCCGCGAGGCCACCGACCGTGAGGTCGACAACATCCGTAAGGATGCCGACCGTGAGGTCGAAACTGGCCGTGAGGCCTCCAACCGTGAGGTCGAAAACATCCGTGAGGATGCCGACCGTGAGGTCGAAACTGGCCGTGAGGCCACCGACCGTGAGGTCGAAAACATCCGTGAGGATGTGGCCGTGAGGCCACCGACCGTGAGGTCGCAAAATGGCATCCAACAGGATGCTGGCCGTGAGGCCGCCGACCGTGAGGTCGCAAAATGCCATCCGTCAGGATGATGCTGGCCGTGAGGTCGCCGGCCGTGAGGTCGCAAAGAGTCATCCGTCAGGATGTTGGCCGTGAGGCCACCGACCGTGAGGTCGCCAAGAGTCATCCGTCAGGATGCTGGCCGTGAGGCCACCGACCGTAAGGTCGCCGAC
>CAJNIZ010043005.1:160156-175832 GCA_905231905.1 Symbiodinium pilosum
GTTCCTGCCCCAAAGCTTGTGAAGCCGAAGACAGCTTCTGGAACCGATGCCACTTTGTGGGCGTTGTATCTTGAGATTCGTCGTCTGCAGCGCGCAGCGTTGCCAATCAGCATTTGCACAACGTGTGAAAACAGTTTGCCATTGCCCTTGTCAGTTAGCTGTGTAACTTCTTTTTTGATCCATGCATGTTCTGCCTTTGTTGCTGGCAGGCCTTGCAGCTTCGATCTGCGCGATTTGCGGTGAAAAAGTGCATTGCGTTTGAGCTCTGATATCATATTAGTATATTATTATATTATACGACGATGATATATTATTATATAATTATCATATATTATTGTATTTATATATTATATTATCATTATTATATATTATTTTATGCTATTATTATATATTATTATATATTATTATATTTAATTATATATTATTATATTTTATTTTATTATTGTATATACATATATATATTATTATATATTATTAAAATCCCGTGGGTTTGCTTAATATTTTTCGCCGGGCTTGGGGGGCCGACCCAGGGAAGCCCATTTCAAACTCTGCAGCTCACCTTTCGCAAGAAACCATTATCAGGAAACGACAACGTAGCTCCTTGGTTTGTCCAATGAAAGGCTCCGCCCACTTCGGTAACACGCATCACACCCAGAATCCAATCACCATGGGACTCTTGGTCACAGTCTGCAGAAGTGGAAGAATTTGACTGAAAGACGACCTCGCCATCCCTAGTTCTGAACCCTCCCACGACTTCACCTGATGCCAGTACAATGCGCATGGTAATTGCCCCCTTTCTGCTGATGTTGCTTCTGTACGGCCTCACCACTTCGTTCGCGCCCGAGTCAACAAGCACCAGAGTGTCATCCCGCGGTTTCGTTGTGCCAGATGTAGAGGCCATACTTGCCGTGGCGTACTCTCCTTGCGATCTCTGGCTTGACGGTGTATCTGCATCCAAAACCCTTGACCCATCAGCGCCCACAGGTTGTTCTGTCTGTGCTACTGCTGTGCCCGGATTTTGACCTGTTTGGATCGCTACTGCTGTGCCCGGATTTTGACCTGTCTGGATTGCTGCTGCTGTGCCAGGATTTTGAACTGTCTGGCTTGCTGCTGTGATGCTAGGGTTTTGACCTGTTTGCTCTTCTCTTGGTCCCAACCCGTCCGGTGGCATAGGGACTGTAGGAGCTCTCGCTGGAGGAAATCCGTCCGGATCAGGATTACTGAAACGCTCTGCATAGCCACGGGATCCAAACGCTGCCTCCTCCTGAGCGAGAATTCCTCGCAAGTCAGCTGCAGCCTCGCGCAGTGGTCGCATGATACCCAGAGGTGCTTGAAAGTATCTCCAAGGACGAACCCGTGGGGATACCTGATGGTTTGCAAGCACCAACATTTGCTCCTGACCAGTGTCCGAATCAAGGATATGCACTAGCACCACAGGTCGGATTATGTTGTCGGCATGTTCGCAAAGCACCTCGCGAGCACTCAACACAAACTGTCCAGGTCCAATCTGCTCGCCCTGTATGGGGAAGTCGAAATTTAGATCTTGGAAGACCATCCACAAACCACGTGCCACATCAAACTGACCAGTGGACTCTTGAAATTCTCGCGCGGCTCTGCAAATCACTTGCCGGGGCCTGGACCAATAAACAAACTCAGCAGGCGTAAGGACCAGATACCAAAGTCTTGGTTCGATGATTGGGCGCGGCGGCAACTCCGGCTCCTCCTCACTTGATGGCTCGGCAGGCGATCCCAGACTTGAAGTAGGCGCGTCGGAATCCGGGTCAGAACGGCCCATACTTGACAATTCAGACCCTGATTCTTCCACACCAGCCTCATGCACCGATTTCACCGTGGCCATAGCCGAGGCTGCCACTGCCCCGGACCCAACCAACGCCATTCTGGCTTCCGCTCCTGTTCCCTCTGCTGCTGCTGCCGCTGCCTTAGCTTTGGCCTCTGCCTTCTTCTTGGCCTTGGCTTCCGATTTTGCCTTCGCTTTGGCCTCGGTCTTGGCCTCAGCAACTGCTGGGGTGTTGTTGTCGGACCCCTTTCTCTCTTGATTCTTCCCTTTTCCCTTCCCTTTCGAACCTTTGGAGGTCGAATGCAGATATGGACAGTTGTCTCCTTTCAAGCACCCACGATCCAAATTGAAGTAGGCACACGGCATTGTCCTTGTGTCTGCTTGTCCCTTGCTTCCTTTTGCCCCTTTTCCTGAGGACTTAGCCTGGTAGGCCGTGCTCGTCTGTTTGTCAGCGTCAAGTAAATCGTTGCCCTTGCGGTTTCGATTCACCTCATCCTCTGCTTGCATTCTCCGTCCTTCCTGCACCAGCGTTGCCAGCAATCGTTGCACTCCAGTCTCAGAAGGAACCACTATTTCAGGAGTAAGTCTGATCAGGTTCAGACGCATAGCCAGGGATGCATGACGCTTCTCAAGGTTCTTGCTGAGTCCCTCCAACGATCTGATAATCTCATGCGGTGCGATGGGCGGCAGCTTCAAAAACTCAGATCGGCCTCGCGCCAATTCAAATCTTCGAATAGTTCCCAAAAGCTCCTTGAAAGTACCAGCGGTAGGCAGCGCGCGTTGAAACTGCAACAAGGAAGTCATCTCCGCCGTTCCGCCAGGCGAAAACCGTTCCATAACCGCCTCCAACAAAAGCAATGTCGATACCAGATGCTCGGCACCCTGATGTCGCTCCATCACTGGCTGTCGGATGTTAGCAGGCAGATCCTTGATCAACATGACTCCCAAGCGTGTCTCATATTCGCGCTCCTCATCAGAGATCTTGGGCAACGATTCTTCGATTGAAGTCGTCTGTCTCTTCTGGTATCGATTCAGGGCTTGTTGCATCCGCAATCGAAAAAACTGTCCAAAGGAACTCGCAACCACCGAACAGACAGCACTTGTCTCTGTTTCCCATTGACGCAATGCCAAACCCAGCTCCCAAGGCTCTCCTTGAACCATCTTGAGGGCGGGGCAATCCTTCAGCATTTTCCAACTTCCAGGAGAAACTCGTTCATACTGGCCCTTGGTCGTACCTGCAGCTGCTCCCAAACCAGGTGGCTCGGAGTGCCAACCCAATTCTGGCCAACGTGCAGGTTCCGGCCAGTCCTCGCTGTACCAACCCAGCTCTGTGTCGTCTTCACAGAGTCCAGAGGTTTCGTCTTGGTGCGGGATGCAGGCTCATCGCACCCGTCATGCTGCTGCCGAAATGTCATTTCAGGCACCGCACCGGCGGCATTCGGATGAGTCCGCTCACTCAAAGCCGCCTCGATTTCCATACTCCTTTTCCGCAGCTTCGCTGACACTGCTTCCAGTTCATCGAGCCGATGCAGTGCAGTTCGTAGCTGCTTGTCGTCATTTTTCATTTTGGCAGTGGTATTGGAGACGCTGTCTCCAAGACGCTCCACCTGCGCCCTCAATGATGCCAACTCCTCTGCACTGGCGGGCCCATCTCATTCTCGGCGCCCTCCCGATTTGTACTCCCTGAAGACACAGTTACTCTCTGCAATTCCCCTTGCAGTTTCACAACCATGGCTTCCAGGGCTTCGACGCGTCGATTCACACTTACATTTTGCTCCTCGGCAGCGGCTCCAAAAGTCTGCAAGCGTCGTTGCAAATCCTGTAGAGATCGCTGCTCCTCAGGCTGCGCATCGGCAATCCTGCTGGTACGTCTATCCAACTCTATTGCACCATCACGCACTCCCACAGACAACTGGGCCAATGCTTGAATCGCCGACGCCAGGTTCTCAGTTCTGGATGATATCTCTTGTGCGAGGGTCTGCGTTGCAGTCCGCATCGTTTCCATGTCTTGAAGACCTTCTAGATTGATGCTTGCAAGAGCTTGCAATCTTGACAAGATTACATCCGGAATGGCAACCTGTGACAGCGACCGGATCCAAATTTGACTGTCTGCCTGCTGCTGCGATTGCTGCTGCTGAGATGCTGGTGCAGTTATGGTTGGCGTAGCCGGGTCAGGATGTGTCGGGGTAGCATTTGGGCTCATCACCTGTTGCTGGTGTGAAGACTCCGGGGTATTACTGACAATGCTGAAGTGGCTGGGATGGGGGCTACCATGAATAGTCTGGAGCCTTGATTGTTTGATACTCCAAGGTAGATCGTCAAGAGGGTCATACGAAGACATTTACAGGCCTTCAAAACCTCATTCCCCAACCCAATTTCAAACCCCTCCCCTACACACATCACTTTCACACAAACTCGGTCACTTGAGCCACGATTTGTGGCATGTCATCCTTGCGCTCGGGGCCATGCTTCGATGCCCTCATAACTTGGTACACTTCTCGGATTTGTGCATGGAACACCAACAGACATAACGTCATACAGCAGTGTGTCGACTGAGATGAGCCTCCTACTTTGGCGCATGCACGAACACAGAAGAGGCTTTGGGTTGGCACTTGCAAGTTGGCCTGCTCTGATAAACATGTTAGATGTTCCGCAGTGGCCAGATGCTCAAAACCAAGGCAAAATCAGGCGTTCTCGGGCAGCAAAAATGCCCCGAAAATCCAGAAGGTCCAGGCCAGGAACATGCCAATCAGAGGCTTGCTTCGTCTGCTTCCATGGCTGAAGTAGTCAGCTATTGCGAGGCAGCATACAGCACCTACTTCGCAGAGGGGGAAGCTCCTACGACTATCAACTAGCAACGATATCTATTTGTTGATACCTGTGGTTGGCGCTTTTTATTGTGCCACAGCAGCTGCTGCTAATTCATGGGCAAGCTTGTCTAACCGTGCCTCCGTTTGATGGCTTCACGAGTGCTTTGCCCATCCCACGGCGGATCACCATGAAGACATAGCAGAGAGCTGTGTGGATGAACGCCAGCGCTTCCATTTGACAAAAAGTGTGCTCTCCCATTATGATCCTTATGGCAATCCAGTCTTGCAGGGCTCACGCACAGGGCTCCTGCTGAAGCTGAATCATGTTTATGTTACATTCGAAACATCCCGCCTTACGCTACTGGGCATTGGTACAATGTACCACGGTCAGAGCCCTCTTTTCTGCCAGCTGGTCAAGCTTCATTATTGCCCTGGCACTTGTCATTTCTGATTTCAGTATGCCGCCTTGCATGCTTTGATCAGCTCTTCAGAACTGAATCTTGGCATTCTCGGTCAAGTGTTTCGGAATGTTGACTTCAGGACCTGGGATTGAGCTCTCATCTAATCTGTCCAGCAAAGACTACAAAGTCTGAGGAAAAACCTTTATTACAGGGATACAGAGGGTCGCCCAAGATGCTCAAAAGCCCTGGCCCAAGCATGGTCAAGTCTGAAGAATCTACAGCACATCAACTCAGAGTTACGTATGGCAGCTAGTCAGCCAGTCTGCCAAACTGAAGGATACCTGGCATATGCGGGGGCACGGAAGTTATCCGCTTTTGCAATCTCAGTCGTGATCTATCATGTGCAGTTCGCAAGGGCCGTGAGCAGCCTCCATAATGAATTTCTCTCCAGCCTGAGCAAGCCCCGGAAACCGGGGGTGTTTGAGATGAAGTGCCACATGAGCTCCTGCCTTAATATTGGGATGGGCAGAAGCTTGACAATCTACAGATATTGCAGATCAGGGTCCGTGAGGGTAGATTGGATTCAAAACGGCCCTTAATCTGTGATTCATGTTACCTGAAGCAAGAACTTGGCCCAACTCACGTAGCCTGTAAATCATTCTGATTGTGATTTCGTTGCTGCACCCCCAGGGCGAGGATCAGACATCCGGCCAATCCCTCTACCTGGAGTGTTCTTTCTGCCTTCATCAGGTGGGTCATGGTGGGTCGACTCGAACCTTCGGCTCAAAAGAACAGCGCTGGTAGTCGTACTTCACTTGGTTGCCAGCTGCAAGAAAGCTGGTTTTCCAGGCACGCGGAGCTATAATGGTCATCCTCCTCATCATAATTATCGGAGAGTTTTGCCGGAAGGGCGTCGCATGGAAATCAGACATCACCAGGTTGAGAATCAAACGGGTCTGCTTAACGGCAGATTGCAAAACAATCTGCAATATGCTGCCAGTTTGCACCTGTAATGTGACAGGTTCAGAAGTTCAACATGGCCCGCATTCGCCTCAGGATTTCAGGCAGCAGCTCATGTTTGCTGTAGGAGTGAGCGGTCTGAGATATGCTCCGCTGCTTTGTGGGAGGTACACATTTCGAATAGAGTCCGTTGGTACAAGCGCCAAGGTCGGCCATGAAGTGCATGCTGATCAGATGTGTGCTCCTCCTCCTGCACCTTGCCACTCGGCCTTGCGACAACATCCAGCTTCTCTTTTGAGGGCTCCTAGAGCATCCCACATCCCACAAGATTCTTCGTAGCCTCCCACGTAAGTACCTGCAGCATCATGTCTCTTGCATCACTTCTGCTGGCCTCTGCAGGTGTGTGTGGAAGGATGGGTGCTCGTGTCAAAAGAAGGGAGGATCACACTACTCGGTGGACTCGATGTCGGTCACAGCCACAGTTGTCCCTGCAGCTTTTCTCTGTAGGGACTCGATGCAGTTGACGCAACGCAGCTGCACCCTGACTGCTCAGACCCAACAAAGACGGGAATGGAAGCCTCCATCATCTTCAGAAAGTCAGGGGTGCATGGCTCAGCGGGTTGTGCAATCCTGTGACAAGGCTTATCACATCTTCCAAGATTTGCAAGTTTGGATGCATGACCGATGATGCCAAGCGTGAAGGTCGCAAGAGACTGCTTTTCAGGTGCGCCAGTGGGAGGCAAAATACAGTGACTCTGCTGCAAGAGATATCTCTTCTGACTTGCGCGGCTGCAAGTGGTGTTGATCCCCTTCTGTCACGCCCATTGCGTAGAATGGGGATGACAGTCCGCAAGAAAGAGTAAGACTCAACATTTAATACGAAGAACAACCGGTGCAACCACCAAAAAGACACGTATTATACATGTACATGGATAGCAGATCGGTCATCTCACGAGTAATGCCCGCTCCCGTGGCTGGTGCCCAAGCTGCCCCGCTTTTGTCCTTTCGTGCATTCCCTGGTTCCCCGATTAAAGCGTTCGGCCGATGGCAAAGAACATAGCAGAAATGCAGGTTGCTTTTCTATGAACCCAAATCTTTCCTTGCATGGCTTCTTCGGGTCCTGTGAGCCGAAAGCTCGCCTTCCCTGCATCACTCAGCAGCGGGGAGCAATGGCCGTACTTTCTGTGTCAACTTGGCGTTGTGTATGGGGCAGGAAGGTAAAACGGGCTCACGCCACAAGTTCCAATAAAGTTCCACTGATTCTGCAGCATGCAATTGTTGCATGTGATGTGTCTGAAAATCTTCATCGCCCATAGTCAAAAGACGGTACCGGTGGCTATCACACGACTAGAATGCAGTCATTTTTTTTGTGGGGGGAGGGGGGTAAGTTAGTCGGCCAGAACCTGGGGATGGCATCTACGATGCCAATAAAGCAGAATGGACAGTGCATGGTAGAGAACTGACTGGTCAAGAACATCGGACATGCAATGTAAGCTGTACTGTGCTATAGTAGTCTGTAAGATGAGGACGGAGTAATAGCCAGAGAACGCCAAACCCCACTTAGTCTTAAAGTACCATGAGCTAGCTGATTTTGCCCCAGCCAATGTTTGTGGAGGCAGCTGAGCATGGATTTCCAGAGTAGGGGCTGAAGCAAGGTCGGAGATGCACAGTGGCCTGCCTTTGCAAAAGCATACTCAAGAAAAAATCCCCGTGCTAAGCAGCTAGATGCATGCCCCAAGAAAGTACAAGCCAGAGCTATAGCAAAATGGAAGTTGGGCCTTGAGCTGCCCCGTCAACATGAGATGCAAGAAGACTTTGCCAGGTGCAAGCCAGGTCGCAGGAGTTCCTGGCAAGTTCTTTCTGGCCAACAAGGAGCCAACCTGTTGAGACATTTGGGGATTGCTCGTAGGCATGGCGCTCCGGAGATTCTGCAGTTACAAGGGGGATAACATAGAGCTTCGCATCGCTTGGTCAGGCGCTGTTCTTATCACTTACAGGTCGAGCATATCCTTAATGAAGGGGTATGATGTTCATCCATGCAAGCCCAGTGTGCAGTGGCTAGTTTTCTTATCGGTTATTGCTGCCAACACAGCTACCATCATTTCTGGCAGGACAACACGAGCGCCGGGCACCTAGCTTTCAAGACTTCCAGAGGGTTGGCGGCTCTGATCCGAATGGTATGCGTGTTAGCTACAGGTTGATTCTAGAAGCTCCTAAGCCGGTGCGGTGAATCTTACATGAAGCCAGGTCTTCGCCATTGACGACAATGGACAGACCGAAGTCCTCGGCAGCTAAGCAGCACTTGGAGCCTTGCGGCTCGTGGCTTGCATTGAGGTTTGCTGAGGCTTGTTGGGATTCGGAGTTCGGGCGTGCCCTGACAGGTCCTTCATGGCAGGGCAAGGGTGGGACTTTCATAACTGCTGGGCTCCTCTGTTTTATTTGTTAAGGGTGCCACGGGAAGTTAAACTTGTGGTGGGGGGCGGGTTAGGGAGCAACCAAGATCAGGCTGTTGACTGATTTGCTGAGGCAGCTCCTTGATCGTCGGCAGGCCAGGGGCCAACGAGCCGGGCCCCAAAGGCAGTTCGAGAAAAGGCAGGTAGTTCAGATGGAAGTCTTTGGCGTTGGGTGCAATGATGTCCGTGATTCCTCCAGGCTGCAAGTTGACAACGTGGCAGCACCTAGGTCCAACCTGTACATCGGCACGAATCAGCCCTGGAACCTGCAGACCGGCTTGTTCCAGGTTGGATGCAAAGACCAGCCGGGAAAGACACCCCTCCCCGCTGGTTTTGCAGCTCGGACAGTGCACCATAGCCAGCCTTGATCTGCATTCATCCAGACATCCTGAAAGCGTTGCCTCATGTCGGATCCTTGTTACAAAACGCCGCGCAAACTGCGGACAACAGCCGTTGCTGATGAGTGAGCTTGCGCATGCTTAGATGCGTACTGTGATCCCATCGCATCAAAGCATTGCAGGGCGAGTCGATGTTTGAGTTGACAGATCCAATGTACAGGCCGAGGCTCCTGGTCAGCACAGCTGGGCAAACTTGATCAGATTAGCACATAAAAACAAGTTGTTGACAAGTTGACGGGCCGTGTGTGTTTGAAGGATTATGGGTATCATGCTGAACTAGACTGACATCTTACAGATGATGATGTCTTTCGACTTCAGATGCATCACAGCCTGATTGACTTCAAGCAAGCATCCGCAAACAATTTTCAAGTTGAGTTGAAGAGTAGCGCGCGCAGGCTTTTGGTCGGATGTCTCCTGGAATCAGGATCTGAGCGCACTAGGGTGAAAGGTGAGCATGGCAAGTTTGAGAAAGGCGATGCTGAAGCCTAGGCTACGTGTCTACAACAACCCAGGGGAGATGACGGGCGCTGCCTTCTTCTCTGCCGCTTGTGGCCCAGAATCAGCTGACTCCTGCACCTTTTGGGCATGAGTCCAACATCTTATTGAATATTGCTTGGTGAGGGGCAATGTCTTTGCTGAAGGTATCGATCCTCGGAAACACCCTCATGGGAAGCAGCTTGTCGGCCGGGAGCTCGGATGCAGCGACGAGTAACAGAAACAGCGTCTGGCAAAAGTCTGAAGAACCTCTTCGCACAAACCCTCTGCAACAATGACACACTTCTAGAGCTCCTACAACTCGGCATGCCGAAGCCTGCGTCGCGGCTCGCAGATCTTGAATGAAGTTGTTGTAGGGGTGCGGCATCATGTTGCTACCCGCTGGCTTTCAACAAAGGAAAGATGCTGTTGACTGACTTATCGTCAGCATCAGCCAAGATTTGCTGTTTTTGCTGCCTTCTGCGAAAGGCCGCAGACTATGAACAAACAATGAAAAGTTGTCGTGTGCTTCAAGTTATAGAGGAAGCTCCATGCACTGCCTGACCCATACCAATGGAAACCAAAGTGACGCAGGTAGTATCAGCTTTTCTGCTCAGCCGTGCAGGTCTACGGGCCTTGGATTCGCCTCGGCGGCGAACTCTCAGCGCGCCAACAAATTGAAGGGATTAGCGCTGCCATAGACTTGCTTCTAGCTGAGATTTCCGCAATGTACGTCTGCTTCCATAGGCTGCCATGTTTTGCCTGTTAGACTGTTAGTCCTTGAGGATCCTAAAGCATGCTGACTCGGTGGGCTTGGAGATCGAAGCCGAGTCAGCATACATGTTCCTGAAGCGTGAGCTGTGTCACGTGTTGGGGTAGCCAGGTGTTGCGGCGCTCCAATCTGGGAAGCTTTTTATCAGTTCGGAGCCTCATGCGCTTGAGCCCAAGGCTGCCAGGCCTTCTGCAGCACAGACTTCACTGCAAGCAGCACCTCCTTCCATGCCCGAGGCTTTGGTAGCTCAATACTACTTTCTGGACTTGCTCGTTTCGGGCTTCCGCTGTTTATGCTCGACTCTGCAAGCTGCGAACCCAGTATAAGAAGGCACGATGTCATCTGGCTATGGAGCACATCACAACCAAGTCGCGTTGAATTGAAAATCAAGGCATTGGCAGCTTACCGTCTACTAGAGGGTTGGCCTGCCTTGACCTCAGCTTGTTGGTCAGGCCTGCAGAATTTGTCAACAAATCCAACAGTCCTCTTGTGTCACTGTGATTGTCATTGCATGTTATTGCTACTATTGTTACTGCTACGCTCACTTTCTACCATCAGAAGAGGTTGTTGATGCATTTGGCAGGTGCTGGCTCCCCACCCCCGGTTTTCAGCCTGAGCCGTTTGGGCAGCTCACTACTTGCCGGCGCCACAGAAGACCTTCTGCACGGCTAACTCCGGAAGAATGACTCGTTTGGCAAAGTGTGAAGCTTGTGCTGGCATCATGCACTCACTGTCTCCAGCAGCAATTCAGCAGTTGTAAGATGTTGTAGGACTGTTGGAGACATCGGCAGAATCTCCTTTGAGTCCGACCTAAACTGAAGTTTCTGAGCTGGGCTTTCTTGATTTTGTGGCTTTGCACATTCCTTAGCTTGACGGTGCAACTGCACAGCTAGCTGGCATAAAGCTGCATTTTCTTGGTACGAAACCAGCATGAGCTGTGCATGTTCTTTCCCATTGCTCCTACATACCGCTCTGCAATTCCTGTCTGCAAGCCTTGTGTAGAATACCCTAGGGACATTGTCGCCTGAAGTCGTAAAAAGCCTACAAGGTAGGCGGCCTTCTGAGGCGTTGGACGTAGTTCACACTGGCAGCCTGCTGTCCCCGCAGAGCTTCACCAGGCCACCTCACGACACCTCATGCTTATGCTTGCATTCCAGACGCCGTGGCCATCATCAAGCTGCACTTGATTCTAATTGACGGCATCCTTTCCGATTCTGTGGTGTTGTACCATTTTTTGTTTGCAAAGTGCGTGCACTTGGACCGGCCTGACAAGTAGGACCAGAACTGAAGCTGACTTTCTCACTCATGCTTACCTGGAGATGGGCGAACGGGTCATCGAGATTACTAGGGGTCTCATTACGGAAGTGTTACATACCGTATAGGAACCATTATGGGAGACATTCCCCCCATCTCCAATTAAGCATGAGTACACGATTGCTGGGCAGCCCGCGCGATTTGGACAATGATGGTATTCTGGGCGGCAACCATACGCTACTGCACGGTTCAGCATTTCTCTGCCATTCCCTCTTTGCTTGAGTATACAATGCCCCCGCTCCGCAGGTTGGGCTCAGCGGTGCTGGTCATGGACTTCATGCATGCAGGACTCCTCTGAATTACCGGGTCTTGTTACGGGGGCTCCTTTGGAAGAGGGCAGTGAATTTGGTGGCTCACTCACCTGGAGCCCGACTGGTGAGCATACTCCTGTGCAAATGTGAGTGCTGTGGGTAACGCCTTCCAAAAGACAACTTTGAGGGCGCAAAAGACAATCAAGATTTCTCACAGACTAGATAAAGTCTGTTCCGGCCGCTTTTGCTGTTGCGCGTTCTGCACACTCTACAAGATGAAGAGCAGATTTGCCATGGCCAAGCAATGGCCAGTCAGCCACCTGCTCCGCCAAGCTGCAGCCCAACTCTGAAAGTCTCTTTGTGAGGCTGTTTGCTGACACTCGCTGCACACGGCACTAAATCCCGCTCACTTCCAGAACTTGAGGTGGTTGCATATTCTCATCTCAACCCCTGAAGGTGAACAAGCCCAGCCAGAAAGTTTCCATCTGCTCAAGATATTAATGAACATGACATGGCTTTCAGAATTAGGTCGTTAGGCAGGGTTGTCAGTAGCTTACATCAGCAGTAAAGCTTCCAGAATGTGCTGATGCCTGAGATAAGTGGACGAGCGCAGCCAAGCTGCGAGAAGGGTGGCTGCCCCGTACCTTGGTGGGCACAGCGCCTGATCTTCACCGCGTTGCAGCAAGAGGGCGTCAGGGATGATGGTCTAAGAGATGGCGAGGAGGGGAGTTGCGCAGTGGTGCCAACCATTTGCGAGCTTTCCAGATGCCCTCGTGGAAATGCTCCTCAAAGCGCGAACACATCTGAGAACCCGATCACTAGCCCACAAAGCAAATAAGCCATGTTCATTGTCATCTGCAGGATTGGTCCTGTCCGCGCAGAGTTTCTCGCGCTTCGAGCCGCCAGTATTGGTCAGCCTCCTGGAGGGTAACTTCCAGATAAGGTGTTTTGTGGGATATTTCTTGAATGATTTAGGCTTAAGTATCCTTGATGGATGCCAGAATGCGATTCTTGACTCTTGGGGGGTTTGGCACGATGCCAGCTTTCCTGTTGCACCAGCAAAGCTTGCAGCACTGCCTCAGTGGAGTAGGGTCGCAGAGTGAGTACATGCAGCGCGAGCACCGGGCCAGGTCTTGGATTTTGTTCACCTCGGCTTGCTGCTGGCTCTTCACTCCCTTGCTTGCTCAGGACCTTCTGCCCCAATACGAACACAGTCTAGTTTGGCACCAGCATGGATTGTTTTTGGTGAAGTTTAGAAGTTGCAAGCAGTAACAGATGACCAAGTGAGCTGGAGAAGGGAGAGTCGGTTGCGTCAGGGTTGCGTGTGCTTCATCGATTTGCCAGCACGCATTGCAGGGGCTCACTCGATGGGTAGGCAGCTCGAAGCCCTAGTCTGTTTTGGATACACTTAACTACCGACCCGGTTCTTCTTCTGAGCAGATAGCCATAACTTCTCTGCATGTCGGCGGCTACATGCTTCATTTTTTTATGTCGAGCAGCTGATTTCATTTCAGCATGAGGGCAACTAACGTAACCAACTCTGAGCAGGATGTGGGGTTCCTCTACCAATTGGGATGTCTCACGGCAAGGGAGTTTTTTTGCTAAGGCATGCTGGACGTGTGTTTTCTCTTTCCTGCAGTCTAGAGGATAGCTCTCCGCGCCTGAAGGATCCGTGACACCCGTGTTGGACTTCATAGGCCAACGGCCCTATGCGATGCGTGGGTTGATTTCCTGTTACTTCTCCTAGAGATGTCCTGCAGCAGGGGCAAGGCTTTTTTGGAACCATGGGACTATAGGTATCAGTTGGTAGTGAACACCACGACGGGCAGAAGCTTTCGACTGGGGGCCGAGGGAAGCCGCATGAGGCCAAGGTTCTGTAGTAGCCCGTTCGGCAGCAAATGCAGCAAAGATAATTGTCGACGCGCATGTGCGTGCGATTGCAAGATGCTGCACTTGTCCTGCAATGCGACTTTTGACATCTTTCTCGTGCATCATTGTTGGAATTCTTGTGTGACCAGCAAGACTAGGCATGAATACAGGAGGCACAAGCCATTCTTGGGCCCCCCTTTTACGAATGCTGTGTTTTGGAGACACCTCGCTGGATTGAGTCGGTGCTGGGAGGTTTTGGCAGTTCAAGAATCCAGAATCAAGATCCGGCTGTTTTTTCACGAGCATTTACTTGATTTAAGGAGCCTGGCACAGTCTCAAATGTCAGCACGTAAAAGGGCAAGCAACAATCCGTCAGAACTCCAACTCAGATCCTGGCCGTTTAAATGAAGTATAATATACTCTGCTATCGTATACTATAGTGTAGTATATTATATTATGCTACAATATAGCATAAATTACTATACTATACTACACTACATGTGTACTATTTCCTGAGGCAGCAGTTCTGCCTCAACGCCTATGATGTACTAGCCAATCAGACCTACTAATCCAGATTCTTGTCTTCTACCTTGTAAACTGTAGATACGTTTCCTCGTGCCACTAGCGCTTGGAACTTCTGGCCCCAGCGGCCGTTCAACATGCTGGAGCCTCTTGGGATTTCTCGATTCAATATAGGGAAAATGGAAAAGAAAATGGAAGCTACTATAATAGTTTAGGGTTTAGGGTCTAGGGTTCAATCCTTACATGGGATTCCCATGATGCCTTTGTATTCTCCAGAAATATGCCCCTACAGAGTTTCCCAGATACCCGATTTTGAGCAACCCCTATGATACCTCAAGCCACGCCACTGCGCCAGATCTTGGTAGCTTCGTGCTCATGAGATCTTTCGCTTGACTGGGTACCTGGTTGGCACAGCAATATTTGGAGGTACGGGGCAATTCTAGCAGACCTGAGATCAATTGTAGTGACAACCCAGTTGGGCCTCTCCGAATATGATTGTTGTTCAGGCTTTCAATTCAACAGTGTGGATGGTGGTGGGGGCTCCTGTGCTCAGGATGCTAATATACCACTGCGGTGATGACATGTCGCGGCACACTGGTCTTGAGAAATGCCCCCAAGAAGTTGCTGGACAGCCGCAGCCCTCACAACTGTCTTCGCTTTTGGGGCCGCCAGCTTATCCAAGGCGCTGCAGAGTCTCAGGCGAATGTAGCGTGCCTTCAGAATCGGGCTCATAAGAAACCAAATCCCCGTAGTGCCCCTTTCATCACTTGATGAGTCTCACAATCCTTCGAAGCCCCATCCCCGAAGACCAAGCTCTTCTTATTGCATTTCCTACAGCCCTCAGCAGAAGTTGAAAAACACACTGTATTGATTGAACGCTCTGTTGTGCTGCCTCTAAACAACAAGCACAGCACACCGCCGAATTCTTGTAGCTACCACATTAAGCCTCATCATCGCGGGTTTGGTGCAAGGTGCCAGCAATGACAACCCTTATACTCGCTCCAGCACATCTAGGTTACCCTAGCGTAATCCTTGATACCTGGCCTTGTATTCCGTAGCAGAAGTACTGGGTTGAAGAGCGACACAGCACTGTGTAGACTCTGTGTAGAGAAGTGGTAGGTTTTGGTCTGGGAGGCTGGAGCTGCACTGGCATATTTATGCAGCAAAGGGTAGCTCAAAAGATCCAACACAAAAAGCCCAAGCCCCAAGCCCTCTTGAACAACAAGCAGCAAGCGTGGCTCGCGCACACAGCGGTTCACTCTCATAACAGAAGACCTTGCTGGAGCACGAAAGGAGACCGCTCTTTAGACATGGCATCTGATCTGAGGTAGCGCTCTGCTGGTGTTGGACTTCGTACACTCGGACGTGCCACCATCAACTAAGAGTCTTGCATGTGTAGGCTTTTCAGCCTTGGCCTTGGATGCCGTCCACTTGGGAGCCCTAGTTTCACTTCGATCGCTTGCATGCATTGGATTTGTGTCGCTTGTGCTCGATTTCGTGCAGTCCGGATCTGCAATGCTAGTCCGAAGCTTTGCTTGATTCGGCTCAGCCACCTCTGTGCTTTCCTTTACACACTTGGGGGCGCCACCCCCGATCCGCAGCCTTGCAAACTTTGGACCACCGCTGTCGCTCAGAAGTTCTGGCAAGCTGGGCC
>CAJNIZ010043006.1:0-16145 GCA_905231905.1 Symbiodinium pilosum
TTACCCTGAGGCTCCACATAGCCCAACGTAGGTAACATTTACACACTTTGAAGACCAATGTAGGAACAAGATTCAAATCTGGAGCAAGCTGATCTACTTCTTGCGGTGCACTTTGTAACGCCGTACTGCAAGACCCTTCTTGAATTCAAATTCCCTAAGAATCCTTTCTGTCGCCCTTCTCCAACTCTGCGGTTGCAGCGGCAGAGTCCACACAGTAAACAGCAGATTTGTCTGGCAGCTTGCTCAGGGAGCCCGATTCTCCTCTTATTTCAGGAATATAGCTTGAATCGAATAGGGGATCCTGGTATCATTTAGGGTATATATTTCTTGTGGATGGGGTATGGGGCTCTCAGGGTATAGACCTATTTGTGGCCCTGAGGCTGCTTGAGGCTCTCAAGGGATGCCCAAATTCTACTACGTTTCCCGAACCGTTCCAGTCCATGACAAACATCCGAACAATACCACTCCACCTGCCTTTTTGGGCAGCTACGTTGGGAACGGGCCTGTCTGTCTTTTTCAGCCCTGCTCGCGGCTCGCTTTGGGACCAAGGTTGCCTTACGTTTTTTTGTGAACGAGAGTGGGTAGCTGCTGTAGCTGCCTCTCTCTCCCTCTCTCTCTCTCTCTCTCCCTGTTCCTCCCTCTCTCTCTCTCCGTCTCCCTCCCTCCCCAGATACCGCCTCAAAGGGACCTAGGGCTCCAATTTTTCCATTTTCTTTTCATCTGATTCTTTCTGCTTGAGTGAGACCAGATCATTGAGATAAGGCCATATGATAACCCCTCAATAACCCTATAATCCTTGTATGAACCCAGAATGTGCCTTCTAGATTCCTATGCAACGTGTTCATCTCCTGCAGCCTGCAGGCTCCTTCCACCCAGAACCGCCAGCAACCGTACCGAGCATCCTGGCCGCAAGGAGCCACCAGGTGTTCAGGGCAGGTTTGAACATATTTGCATTAATTACTCTTACCCTGAGTCCATATGTGATCCCTATCAAGGCATAACAAACTATGTTTTCATAGAGCCCCCCAAACCTACCCTAGTGGTGACATGCCTGAGCTCACAAGGATTTAACTTGCACGTGAAGTTTCCAATTCTCTCTTTCGCGCGGGCTAGTTCGTCTGTTACTTTGGACATCCTTCGACTGTTGAAGGCTCCCTTCGCTGAAGGGATCTCACCCATGATTACCGTGGCTGTCGCCCCATGCTGGAGCTAAGCTGATGGTAGAGCCGTTACCCACATATACCGAAACACCACGAAGGAATTGCTATTTGGGCGTCCCTGCCATCGCTGGTAACTAGCTTCCAATGTCAGGAGGGTACGTTGCTTGGGATCTCCGAAAATTCTAGCTCTTCGTAGGGCCGGCTAGGAAACACCTTCGGAGCAGATTTGATCAGACTAGCCAAGACACATCCTGCGCATGGTCGCCACACGTGTCTCTGAAACTGAGGCTACTTGGTGACGGTGAAGTCTGGCCCCGTGCGGATAAAGACCGGGCTCGGGATCAACAAATGGTCTGGAGGGAGCTTGAGTATGGAGAGCCTCAAGGGGCAGTAGAGATACACCACCCTCAGGAAGGTGTGTTTTGGTGGTTCGGCCAACAGAGATACGGTGAAGAGCCGAATTCGGCTTGTGGCTCTCCTGTAGGCCTGCTTGCAACATCATATCTCTTATCTGCGGCGTCCTTCTTCTTGCTTTCCGGACCTTGAGATCGCTGTGACAAGCTGGGTGTAATTATATCATTCGTGCCTTTTCCAGATCCTTTCGGATTTAGGATTGGGTGGTGGTATTCGCAGAAGAGTTTGCCATTTCCTCGAAGCACAGCAGTAGAGTCTGGTGGTGTGCTTGGGAGGGCTGGGATGTCCTTGTTGAGCCCTTGTCGGCCTTTGCCCAAGAAAGCAGGGAGAGACTTGGCCCCCAGCTGCCAAGCCAGGAGCGAAGACAGGGATCTGCAATCACGTGGCAGAGGCGTGCTTGCCAATGACCAGGAGGTGCCTTGCTTAAGAGTACCATGAGCTTTGCTGATGCAAATGGCCTTTGCAATGCACCTACTGTTGGGATAAGTTGAGGTTCATCTTGTTGGTCGCAGTATTTGGGTTACGGTTTTTGCCCTTGCTGCTTTGCTTCTGGAACTTCCCTCCAAATTCCGCAGCACAAAATGTAACTCGTAGGGTGCGGCACGGGACCTTGCGAGATGTGTACAGGCGGCCACATCAGCTGACCCTTAGGCCAGTTCAAAGACATCTGCAAAGATCGCGCGAATCTGTGACCAGCCGCCCCTCGCCAAAATGTGGAGATGAACGCTCAACTAGAAAACACGGCCTAAAAATCTGAATATTCGGCTTCGCTGAGAAAAACGTTTATTCATCCGGCTTTTCAGGTGTAGGCTTGAACTTATTTGTTTTTTACCCTCAATCTCTGTACCAATGAAGCCACGAAAATATCATGATATCGGCCCCCCAAACCTACCCTATATATAGTTGTTTGCATTTCATTCTCCCTTTGTATTGTCCATTATTGGGATAATATTTTTCAATATATCCCTTATATAACCGCAATAGATGGTTCATCATTATACCATACTTGGCAGTTTCAGTTTCCATTACACAACAGCAATGTATTCCCAATTATAGCAGTGTAGTTTCTGTTGTCCTGTCCATTCCTATATAACCCCTGTACAACCCCACATAATCCTAGTTTCCATCACGTCCTGAGGATGGTGGTTGAGAGCAACAAGAGTGATACTGGTCTCTCTGAGAAGCCCAAGGACTGCTCAGCTTCGCCAGCTTAGTTTGATGTGCTACAGCGGCCTAGTATTGTCCCAGATTCCGTGTAGAATCTACTACAGCGGGCTAAACTGTTAGGGCTCAGGATCATGAAGAATCAAGTGGAATGGACAATGAGAAGTAAATTTGTTATCAATTGATCTACTAATAGCAAGTCATGCTGGGGCCTAAATAACCAACATTATGATCCCAGATTCCCTGTACAATTGTGATTGGCGACTATACAGGCCCCTACATTATTGTTCCCAGTCGCTGCTTTTTGGGACTAGAGGCTGCAGGCGCCACCAGTTTCTTGCCATGACAGGTCTGTGCAACCTGCACTTGCAACCCAATAGTAACGTCTCCTCTTTGGAAAGTCTCATGCTCAGCTTCCTGGTTTCAGATTCAGATTGGTGATCCTGAAGGACCCCAACTTGATTGAGGAGTCCAGCTTTTCCAGAGTCTGAACAGGGATCTGGATTCCGTTACATTGAACCGGACCTTCCAAGAAGCTTTGGGTGCGAAAGCAATCGCATGCAAAGACACCGTTTCTGGCCCAACGATTCCTTTTCCCTGCTCCCTGTTGTAACCATGGATGTTCCCAAATTCATGGAGGAAAAGAAGGGTGCATCTTGCATAGGCAAGCCTTGAGGAGCTTCCAGGACCATGTTCAAAGGATGCCACCTCATAATCTCATCATTTGACCCCAATTGGGCATGCAAAGCCAAGTTCCAAGGCTTAGACAGCAGTGTGCCCTAAACCTCGAAAGCTCGACCATGACAGAGCTTCCAAGCGTCAGGAATCCACAAAGGAAAGCTTCACCGAAAACTTCGCCCCGCGCTCCTGTTGGTGACCTTTCAGCAATATCAGCGTACAGCCATTCAGGGAAGAGGTTGAGGCGTTGTGAATTGGAAGGCGGTGGTTACGATCTGATCGACACCAGGAGGCGCTTTGCAAATTCTCCAGGCCTATGTAAGTTCGGGGACTCCAGATCAGTCATGAGAGCCAAGCCAGCCACGCAGTAAACACGCTTCAGAGACATACTCCACTCACTTCTCTTAAGCTGAACACCAGGTAGCGGCGACCATAAGAAGTTGTCTTGCACGGCCGATTGTAGTTTCGTAGGTGCCCTTCCAGTGGTGAGTTGGCTCTTGTTGGCCTCTTCTTTATGCTAGGCTGATCTATTAGTGTGTTCAAGTTTGTTTTTTAGCGGTATTCCTGGGAGTAACTTTTGATTATTACGGCCCATCATCCTTATGTACGGCAGATAGAGCGTTAAGAAACAAAGTTTTCTAGGGCTCCAAAGTTTATCAGTTTTAGATGAGAGGCAGAGCTGGTGTCTCCAGACGAACTCTGCCCCCAACCTTCCAGTTGCCTGACTTCTGTGTTTGACGGAGGCTTTATGCGTAGTCGGGAGAAAGCCGGTACGCAGCAAACGAACCGCGAGCAACTAATTGGTTT
Source organism: Symbiodinium pilosum (assembly GCA_905231905.1). NCBI lineage: Eukaryota > Dinophyceae > Suessiales > Symbiodiniaceae > Symbiodinium > Symbiodinium pilosum. The sequence continues at coordinate 4,224 of CAJNIZ010043006.1, forward strand.
AGGCGTGCTCCAGTTTACAACCGAGATGGAGAGTCAAACAAGCCACCAGCTACTGGCTGCCAGCCAGACGTTTGGTTTCAGTGTTCATTGCGCCTCAGGAACATTGATAATGCAAGTTCTCCAGCGCATTCCATCCGGAGGAGGTCCGCAATGTCGCAGACGCTCGGCTACCAAGCTTTACGAAGGAGACCTTTAGAACCTGCCCCTAGAGAAGGATTGCATGCGCTCATCTGTATGAGGCCTGGCGCGTGACTGTTACCATGAAGGGACGCCGAGTGTCGGCGGCGGGGTATGACAGGTTCTTTCGATTTGGGAGGTCCTTTTGGCGAGAGGGCTTTCTCTCGATCTGAAGCCTTGTGGCACAACATTGATTGATGAGACTCATCAAGCAAGGGGTCTGCATTAGTTGGACTTCTTGGAATTTCTTTGATGCCTTTGGCTGGCCCCTGGAAACTACATCCAGGCATGCGAGAGAAAACGTTCTTGGCAACAAGAAAGGTGCAGGGGCACGTGGGTTGCCTCTTCGTACATTTTGCATTGCATATACTGGGAACCCAAGCAACCAGAAATGAAATGGTTGTCCTCAAACGACAACTTTTCAGACAGGGTCTAGTCTGACTTGCAATTCAGAAGAAGAGATTAGCAGGCCTGCTAGCTCAAAGGTCCGCGAGCTTCAGATGAAGTACTGCAGGTAGACTCTGCCCACGAGATAGCTTGCACCAGATGGGACTACAAAGGGCTTAACAATACAACAAAAGGGAGAATCACATGGAAAATGGACCATGGGTTTGGGGTTGAGAGTGTAGGGTTTGCTTGCCTCCGGCTAGCAGGGAACGAAGGAATGGATGAGAACATGGAAACTAGTACAATACTGGAGAAGCAAGCCAAAAGGCTATGGAACATTACATGGAAACCGAGGTTTACATAGAGAATTTGGGATGTATGCTATACATCCCTATACAGCCCACCTCTATATATCCTCTATAACCCCTGGAAGGGGACCGCTTTGGTCTACACGGGGCAAGCGCGCTTTCGCCCAATCACCAAGCTTGCAAAGGGAGCTTTCTGAGCTGGGATGTTGAAGTCAACCCAGAAAGCCCAATACCCCGCAATGATTTATGCCATGTTCCTCAACTGAGGGGTATTGGCCTCCCTGCGAAGTTGTTTTTGTTTTATGTAGGGTCAGTGGTGCTGAGGCTGTTTGGTAAGGCTTGCTCACTGATCGCTCCTTGCACATTCTCTGCACTACTACCATCGTTGGTGTAAACACCTATAGAATCACAGTTTCCATTCTGGGTTCTGCGTGCTGTTTCATGTGATTCTCCAGATTCGGGGTAATATCCCCATGTAATCGTGTAATCCCTATATCATCCCCATTAGAACATAGTGGTGTTCAGAAAATCTCAGCTGAAAGCTGCTCAGCACCAAGGACAGTTGGAAGCTTCACCAAGCCAGGAGAGGGGTCGGTGCAGGACCTTCAAGCTCCCAAAAGTTCAGCATCCCAGAGTCTTCAGACTACTGAAGGAGAAGAAACGTAGGTATAACAGCTGTGGTATTCCTGGCTTTTTCTCAGCTACTATGGACCATAATTCCTACATAAAAAAAGTAAATCGCCCACAGGAAATGGACTCGTATTCAAGTCTATCCCAGATCATGGCAGGATCTGAACCTCAGAGCCTTTGGTCTGGAATCACGCTCCAGGCTGGGCTTTCCACAATTTGCTAGAGGGGTCCCTTTCAACGGGTTACAGGAGATAGATGGAGGCTAAAGAGGGGTGTATGAGGATTATAATGAGCAAGAAAGGGTCCTGAGATGGCAAGTGGACTTTGCAGGGGCAAGGTTTCTTGAACAGAGGTTGGGCTCCGTATCCCATGTCAACCCACCTGAAGCTCCTTGCGTGCTCTTGAAAATTGGAAAGTCTAGCTGCAGGTCCTAGTTTCATGCTGAAATACTGGCACTTCTCCTTCACGCCTTCTTCATTCCAGGTGGGCAGACTTTGTGATCCACCCCCACGCCACACCGCGGCTGCATGGCTAACATAGACAATAAGCCTGCTTAAAGAAACCACGGGGGACCCTGCAGAGGGCCCATCATGAGGCCCAAGCTCGGCAGGAGACTGCAGTGTGCTGTTTGCCGGCAAACAATTGCTGTCCAAGCCAACCCCGAACCAAGTCAGCGCAAACCTCCACCCACCTGCTAGGGCCAAACAATGTGTGCAAATTCCGAGGATTGTCTGGGACTTGTTCGGCATGTTCTTCTTGATGCGGGACATCGTGTTCATTCCTTTGCAGCTGTTCGACGTGCCGGAGTATCAAACCATGAAGCTGGTGCTTGCATTGGCCAGGTAGAGAACACAACAAGTAGAAGAAGAATGAGAAACACAACAACAGCAGCAGAAAAAGCAGCAGCAGCAGCACCGGCGGTTGCAGCAGTGGCAGCAACAGCGGCGACAAGAAGCAGAGAGAAAAGCCTTCACTGTATGCTTGAGGCCCAGAGTCAGGTTCTGCGGAGCTAGAAGTATGACACCATGACGGCGTAACCACCTGAAGAAGGTGCATCGCAACAGACAGCAAATCTTGCATGGGAGCCATTAGCCCTGAAGCTTTTTTCCAGGACGCTGCTGCGTGCAGCAGGTTGGAAAACACGCTCCCAAGTAGCAGGTTTCCTGTCTCGGGGCCACTTGTCTTCAAGAATTGCCTCCCAACAAGAAACTTCGTCCAAAGTGCACATCTTCGCATTAGTATTGATCATGGGCTCGGCTGGTGACTGAGTATTGCGGCTTGTTTTATTGAAAGAGCCAAGGTAGTCAGCCACAAACGGTGCCAAACACGTAATCAGCTCGGCATCATTCAGGGTCTTCCTTAAGATAGCTATTGTACGGATCTCCGTATTACTCGGATCCCCGTGGTGGGCTTCCTATGGCAATAGGGGGTACAGTAATTTAGACCAAGTCCCATTTCGAATACTCCGGCGTGGAAGTTGTCAACACCACAAACTTGTAACCCTGATTTTGATGCCAGTAGTAACCAATGAAAATGATTAGACGAGAGTGCAGCTTTTCGAGACGAAGAGCACCCAAGGAGCCAGATAAACTCTAATCAAAAAATGTGGCCAAACAAAATCATACAACGGATCCTAGTATCAATTTAGTGTATGTTGCTGAATCCGTGTTATATTCCCAAAATCATTCCTATGTATATATATATATAAATGCATATATGTATATACACATATGTATGCTCATACATTCCTTCATTAACGGATTTGGGGCTCTCTGGACGGACTGGTGCACCCCCGGAGTCAGCGCTGTCCGCACCTTCAATCCATACAAAGAAGCTGAATTGGGTTCCTTGTTTCTAAGCACTTGGAGTCGCTGCCTTAGCCCAGGAAAACTCTGGCGACCATGTCTCTCTTGTTTTGGACCATTGACATTCTCCTGTCTTTCTTCACCGGGTACTACGAAAAGGGACGACTGGAGCTGGGACATCGCAAGCAGCTTAGCTCGAAGCACTCACGGGACTCAACAGGTGAGATGAAGGTAGGTGGGCTAAAGAATACCTATCGTAGACTCCGTTATGCTAGGTCTTGCATCATGTAGCCTACCTTCATTTATCTCACCTTTTGAGCCCTCTAAGGCAAGTTGGTCGGATCTGATCGAAGGCTTTGGGTTGACTTTGCTGAGCAAGGTACTTACCTCTGGTTAGCAGGGAATGAAGGAAACTGCTATAGTGTCGAATGGATTGAAAAAGTACATGTAACAGGCAATGGAAACTAGGGCTACATGGGGATATGTAGTGGAATGGAAAGAAAGTGGAAATTGGTATATTCTTGAGGATTAGACGACTACCACAAGGGTCCACTTCTTCACTCCTTGCTAACCTGAGGAATGGATACTCTGGATGCATTCCATTCAACCACCCAGGAGCTTAGGCGAGTCTTAGGACACTTCAAGCGGAGGAGTTTTCAGCATCAGTCTTGCAGATTCGACACTTGGACGTATCGGGCAGGCACAGACCAAGCAATCAACTCGCCAAGCCCGAACAGATCCCAGGCGTTGGGTTCAAAGCTTTGGGAATCCCGCAGCCCTGATTCTTTGCACTTCCAATCTTGTCACAAGCTAGAATCCTACCGTGGCCTGATTCTTAATTGCCTTCCTTCATTCCTGAGGTTTCCGAGTAACCAGACATAGTCCTTTCGGGCCATGGTATTCGTGGAGTACGATTCAGGCGGCCCATGCATCCCAGGATAGCCTGGAACTACATGACCACTTGGTTCCTCCTGGACATAGGACTGCAGCGATTTCGAAGGGATGACTTTTCATGCGAACTCTAGGTGCGAAGCTTGCTCGTGAGGGTTTCGAACTGCTTTTCATCAAATCGAAGCCTGCCGGTTTTCAAGCCGTTTTCCGTTTGTTTCTTATTTGCAAGTCATTGCGGGTGGGAGTCCAAGCGGAGCGGTGTATTTCTCGTAGGGGGACTCCTCTGCAGAAGTTCTCATTTTTGCGAAAGGAGTGAGAGCAACAAGGGTCCGTGCTGCTTTGGGCCAGAGCATGGGGTGTGGCAGTGTGGCTTCCGCAGGCAATACGACCTGACCTTATCTGGAGGAGTTGTTGGCGTCGACTGGTGGCTTGAAACCACTGAGACGGCCGATGGTTCTGAGGGCGTCGCTCGCGTGACGACACTCATTTGGTACTGGCCTTTCAGGGGTAGGTTTGAGCTGTTTGTATTGCCCTAAACCCCTGTAAAAGCCAAGACACGTGTATATATATATATATAATTTAACTAGGTGCCCCCAGACCTACCCCACCCCAGCTATGTAATGACTAAACGCAGCATACACATGACAGGACCCTCCCTAGATATGTAATCACTAAATGCAGCATACACATGACATGGACACCGAAGCAAAGGGATCTGCTAAGGGGTGCATGCCCGCATGTGGGTTAATCATCCATCGCTTTATCCTGACCTTCCATGCTTCCAAATCGTGTGATCCGCTGCCCGAGCCCTCCAAGGAAGTCCATTCGCTCTGCACGCTTTTTCCGGATGTTCCGGTTGATTCGGCTAAGCATCGCGGCCAGACAAGAGGTCAAGTCCAATGACTCCTCACTGGGGAGTCGCTGTGCATTGTAGTGCTTTTTGGTGATGCATGCTCTGAATCCGGGCTTTGGGATCATCGCGGCAAGCCCACGGACCACAACTTTGTTGCCAGCATGCCAGACCCTTTGCGGTTGGAAGGATTCAGGTTCAGAAGAGGCTTGTTCAAATAAGACTGTCTTTCTTGAGCCTGAGGTTCGGATTTCACTCAACGTACATCAAGACTCACATGGGCCACTGATTTTTCTAGGCATGGCTTTCCCCTTGTAAGCTCTTGTTGTTTCTAGTGCTGTGCAGAGAAATGAGCAAGATGAAAGGAGCCATCATGCTCTGTGTCGTGTTCTGGGGTAAAGCAATTCTGTCACAAATGGCTGTTGTTGAATGATTTGTACGCGGAAGGCCTTCACATGAGAACTGCAGTAGAAGACATTCACGATTGTCACCAATCCGTCCGTCAACTGTATGGCGCTGCATCTGGAATGAGAGAACGGAATGGAAGGTATACGCCCTGCGTCAGGAGTACATTTCCTGGTTTGATGCTGATTGAGGAAGAGCTTCCAGGATGTAATAGCATCCCTAGAATGTCGTAGTCCCAAGGTAAGATGAGCAAGGTGTCAGCGTTTCTTCGTGCCGCTCGATCTGCATACCTTTAAATTCCCAGATGTAATATTTCATGTGTTTGGGACAGTTGAGACGACTGCTGGGCTTCTGGCTACAATCACATGACAAAGCTGACAGCCATTACCAGAACTCGTTGCCGCAAATATCCAAGTACATCAATACCAGGCACAACGGTTGAGGCTTAAAGTAGCCACAGGGGGCTGGCAAAACAAGAGGCACGAGAGCGGCTGCAAGTTGACGGCCTGTCAGGGTTCCTCTTGTTGAGCTTGAACCTAAGCGAGGAACCAAGAAGCCTACAAGCAGAATGTTGTTCCAGCTTGATAGAAGCTGGAAGGATTAGCGTCATCGCCAAGAGCATGCTTCGATTTGTCAAGATCAACAATCCAAAGCTCATGAAATGCCAACGAAACCCACAACCTTGAACCCAGTGCCATGAGATGGAAGCCTGCTCTATGCCTCATCAGGGGTAGGTTTGCAAACAACTTGAGTTTGTATACCCTTAACCCCTCTATAATCCCTGAATAAAGCCATACAAAACAACGTTTGCAGGGCCTTCAGTAGCAGCACCCCTAAGCAACGAGAGAATTAAGGTACATCTTACATACTTTCGAACTAATTAAGGAGGGGTATTGGGCTCCTGGGCACCCTGAGCAGGAACAGATCAGCTCGGAAGCTGGAGCCATCCAATTTGGCATCCTCAGGGCGAACCGGCTTTTGATTTTTCAGGATTTTTTTCGGGGTGGGTTAGACGGATTCCGAAAGTCTTCTATAGGGTTACTATATAGGCTTATCTGGGGTTACATAAGGTCATATGGGGGCCTGTTGGGGATCTGAAAGAGCCAGGCTGGTTGGGTCCCTTTGTCAACTTGAGCCAGCGAGGTGCCATAGGAAGTGTGAAGGCTTAGATTCCAAACCTGTGCAGTGTTCAGGCAGGATGGGATTTGCAGTGTGGGAGAGGGAGTGTAGTTGAATACCTTAAAAAGAAAATACTCCAGTAGTGGTGATTACTTGGGTTCGGTTTGTCACCCTTGGCACCTGGGGCCAGGCCAAAGTAGCGGAAACACTTCTAGGCATGACAAGCCCGAGCAAGCCATCCCAAATCTTGCTATCATATCAATGGTTGTTTTCCAGGTATGGCTGCTATTCGTCCAACACTTCTTCAAGCCTGTCCATACCTGTAGTCTGTAACTGTGTTGGGAGTACGGTGGCCGTGGTCGAAGAAACAGTTTGCAAGCCCAGGTGATCGCCAAGGTCTTTCTGTTGCAGCATCTCATCGCCTGCGGCTGGTGGGGCCTGCGCCCTGGGAGTTTGGGGGTCTCAAGGGTGGTAGACGCAGGAACCGGGAAACTTTCCTTCCATTGCGGGCGACGATACGGGTGGTGCTGTCTTCCTCTTAGGAAAGAAGTGGCGATGGCGCAACAGGCTTGTAGCTTGCATGAGCGCAGGGTGGAGCTCAGCCACGCAAGGGTCCGGTCGACACGTTTTCACAGGGTGCAGTGCAGCGTCTAGAGGCGCACGGTTGCCGGCGAATGAAGCACTGTCACCGCTGGCTCGGCTTCCACTACTTTTGCATGAGGGAGCTTGAGATGCAGGAATCAGAAGGAGAGTGTGGGGCGACTGGCAATAGCGGGATGAACAGCCCTCGGAGCTTCCGGAAGAACTGCACGCTGTGGGCTTTCTTTTCTGCTGAGTGAAGATGGCTCTCGCATGCTCTCGCATCACAAAACATTCAACACACACTTGAGTCCCAGGTGTTGGAAACTCCATCTTTGGTGATTTTGACGGGAGCTCCTTGGGCTGATCAGTGGGAAACTTCCAGCTTTGATTGCAGCAGGCCCTTGGCTGGTCACCAGTGGTCTGCAAGGTTGTTTGGTCCTGAATCCTGTTGCCTCCTGGGTTTCTATCATTTACTTGTATGGCCTTCCAACATCACCCCATGCAGCCATATGGTCAAAGTAATCCACTTTTGGAAGATTTTGGCAGCACCCACACCGAGGCCGCACATCATGGGCATTTAGAACTACCCGTAGTACATTTTCCGGATCAACCGGCAAAGCTACAAGCGGATGAGATACACTCAAAAACCCCAGAGACACATGTATCTCAGTGGAAGTCTCGATGGCCCCTCATCAATCTTGCCTTCAGCTTCTCTTACACTATGGAACAAGCCAGCTCTATACTTTTCAGGACGTACTGTAGTCCAGAAACATGCCAATAAAGCCTATGGAACCTTTTTCCCGCACGTTTGTCTTGAACGTGCTCACAACAGGTCTAGGAACGAATGCGCCCAACCGGAATGATGCAAAAAAACAACCCTGAGCGTATAAGTATTTGCCAAGAGCTTGTCAGATAGATTTGGTTTTGTTCTGACCAAGTAAATTCTTGCGACAAGAACCCCCAGCTTGTTTGCCGGGGCCTAAAAAAATACCAAACCATGGTCCTACATGGCCTGTAGAATTCTAGTAGAGGGCACTTCAAACAGACCTCAAGATGATATCGGTAATTATTTAGGCCCCTTCAGCACAGAAGTACAAAGCCATGCGATTCTAGCACTTGGCTGCTTCAGGCTCTTGATTTCACACGTTAATATACATATCCTGTACACAAAGTTTGTTTGGGGTGTTGTTTATTCTTTTCGTGGTGCTCCCAAAGAAGGTAGATCCAAAACCAAGCCTGGTGATTGCCTTTCCAACCCAAGTAGGAGCCACCGAAGCAAGCGAGTCAGCCTTCAAACCGCAAACCATTTTCCTTCAATCGGTCACGAAATTCAACAGGCTCAGAGGGCTTTCTATCAACACCAGAGCGTGATATCCGTTGAATAAGGAAAACCCGAGACAAAATAGGATCCCTTGTAGCTACATTCCGAAACTAAGCGGTATTTTGCATTGGTAAAGTCTACTATGCTCAAACCTTCCAGTCTTGAAAATCACCTGCTCAGCAAAAGAGAGGGCTCAATGAGCACAGCAGCTTGATGAGCCATTCGGAGGTAGGACCCATAACCCATCGTGCACGCATGAGGCACGATTAGCTGGATATCCGCTTTCGGAATGGATCGGGAGGAGACTTGATTGCAGATGTCACATCCTGTTTGGCTCTTCGTTAAGCGCTGAGCTTCAGGGATGGTGGCAGGTTAGGATGCGCACGCAGAGTTGCCATGCGGACGATAGGTGTGGGAGATGGAGGCTTGAGAGCGCTTAAAGCGCTTATGTGTTGTCAAGGTGTTTCAGCTTCAGGTCTGCCATCAGAGGCGCTAACTCGCATGGCTTGAAACACATGTTGGCACACGCTTTTCTGGCACTTTTCTCTCTGTACTGCACAGCAAGTTGCTGCAGTGCTTTCAAGATTTTGCTTCTGATTCATTGAGCGCCGAAGGGCGTGTCCTTCGAGTACCAGTACACCACTTGCTTGCATTGGGCCTTCGCTCAGCTAGGCCCGGGGGCTATGGGCAGGGTCAGGGTCAGCTCGGGTTAGATAAGATCACGTGAGGATTTCCTGAAGTTCATGACAATATGGGGGTCCCTGCATAAATTTTCTCGTTCTTTAGGCCAAGTCCCGTGTTCTGCGTTGCAACAAGCGGGTACTGAGCTTGGATGGTGTGGGCTGCAATCCACTGCCATCTCCACTTCGGATTGAAATGTAGATTTGCAAGGTTATCCACGGTTTCGGGTTTAGGGCTCAGGGAGAGCAAAACACCTCCCCTGAACTTCAAGCATTGGCAAGCAATCAGGCACGAAAGCCCCCTTGCACAAATTCAGAACATTGCTGCGTAGTAGGCTGCAGGTCTCATATTTACAGCATCTGCTGGCTAGGCTCCTTGAAGCCTGGTCCGGTTCTAGAAGGAGGAACACAGGGAGCCCAATACGTTTTAGATTATGGAAGGCAGCGTAAATCATATAATGGGTCCTCGTATTATTTAGGGTAGATCCCTTAACTAGGGGGTATTGAGCGCTCTGGGAATCTGCGGAGCGTAGCATGAAGTTGTTTCGGAGGCATGGGATCTGTGGAGGGCATCGAGGCTGTCAACACAGAAGAGAGAGCTTTTTGCTACTCGGCCTGTAGCTGGTGCAGATTTTTACTTGGGTATTCCTGGGACCAATTTGCATTATTATGACCTCTACATATTCCCCATAAAGCCATATGAATATCGTTTTATAGGTTTCCAAAATCTATCCCAGTTCAGCTGAATGTCTCACATTGGACTTCTTGTAGCAAGCCAGGGTGCTGAGCCCTGGCCTCCATCTGTAGTGAAGTCATTCCACGTGGGCGGGTGAGGGTTGATCCAAAAATACTTTGGGGAAGGTCTTCAGGGTTCCTGTAGGTCTAAAGCAGAAATTTAGGGATATCATTTTCCATAGTGACCATTTGCGGAACAGAAACTTTGATCAGCTGCCATGTCTCAATGCGACCTTGCGGCCTCTGCTGCTGGTGTAGAGGGGCAAGCCGATCGTTCAGGCATTCAGGGTATGTGCTGATTTCAATGCGCACTTTCACTTGACTATGTGTTGAGCCAGGAGCTGCCACATGCACTTACTTGGAGGCCCACGGGACTTGGTAAGTAGATGATAGCTGGCGCCAGGAGTCTCCAGATCGGGATTGGCTTAGTTTAGCCCCATTGATAAGTTGCCACTTACTAATACAGCAGGGTGGGCTTGCGGCACGGACTTGTAGACCTCAATAGCAGCCAGAAGCACGCGAACCCGGGATCCCCATGGCCGTCTTCGCCAAAAAGTGCGGAGCAGTCAGCATGCTGCTCCGTCTAGCTTCATGCCTTATGACAGCTATATTGCTTCTTCGCCTTGCTTAGCCCGCCACTCAGGTATCCTCGTAGCCTTCACATGCTTGATCAGCTTCTCCACCTTGGTCAGTGCTTTGGCTAAATCCTGGTGATGCTTCCAAGAAAGGATGTGACTGTCAAGGGATCTGTGAAGTTCCCAATCTAGAGATCAGGAGTTTGGGACTCATACTTGTTGTTGTTCTTTTGTTGGTGGTGTTGGTGGTGGTGGTGGTGGTGGTGGTGGTGGAGGTGGAGGTGGAGGTGGAGGTGGTGGTGGAGGTGGAGGTGGAGGTGGAGGTGGTGGTGGAGGTGGAGGTGGGGGTGGAGGTGGAGGTGGAGGTGGCGGAGGTGGTGGTGGTGGTGGTGGCGGCGGCGGCGGCGGTGGTGGTGGTGGGGGTAGGGGGGGTCGTCGTCGTCGTCGTTGTCGTCGTCGGTGTTGGTGGCGGCGGCGGCATTGGCGTTTGTTTTTTGCTGGGAGGGGGGTAGTTCGTCATGGTTTTCCACCTGACATGATTTGCCAGACTTTTGGTCAACCCGTTTGTCGGGCATCTCCAAAACATCCTCAACTGCGTGCCGTCAACACCTGCTCGTCCAAAGCTCTGAATGAGAGACGGAGATAGTGGCAAAAGTTGGTTACTTCCCTTGCATCGGAAGTAGTAGTAAGATGTCCAGTAGTTCGTATTGAGTGGTTGTAAAATCTCCTTCGCGGCTTGTCGTTGAAGAAACTAGCCGGCATCTACGCCAGTGCCTGCACGAGCCTAGCGAGGCTTTCTACGAAGTCGTTTCAAGCCCGCCTGTGCTAGGTACAGTGACATCCTTGATGAGCAACTTGCAGAAAGCACAAGATGAGGAGTGGGCCATTCCTGAAGGGAAAATGGCTCAGGGCCTTGGAGCTTGCAGCAGAAGCTTAGGGGCAGCAGCAGAAAGACCAACAGAAGATGCCATGTGTCATGGGTGTGCCTTCTCCAGGAGCAACAGCTCTTCAGAGACTTGCGACGCTTCTTGTCCCTTGGCATACCAGCTTCAGCGGTGCATCTCAAAACCCATGAAATCCATTGCGAGGCACCAGAACGACATCCCAATCGACCTCAGTCAACGAGTGACCCGCTTCTTGCAGCACGCTCCACGGCTGCAACTAGACTGTGGTATTCCCAGGGGTGACGGCTATATTATGGACATTAATCCCGGCATATTCTCTATAAGCTTCAAGAAGTTCAGCGGCCCCTAGATCTATCCCAGTAGAAGGGCAACCAAATTCCGGGCCCCCAAGTTGTTGCGAGAACTACACGCTTTTGCTTCTTAATCAATATGGGTATTTATTAAATTTACGTAGAAAATCTGTTTACATCTTCTATATGTATATATAATTTAAGGGCTGACGCCGTGCCGCCGACCCCCAAGAAAAGGGGGCGGCGACGTCTGACGGCACTG
>CAJNIZ010043006.1:16704-59399 GCA_905231905.1 Symbiodinium pilosum
GGAGGGGCGAGTCTGGGGACACCAGGGAGCCAAGGAACCTGCTGGGCGCCGGCCCCAGGGGTCGGCGGATACAATGTTATTGGCAGCCGCGATGCCACGAGTCTGAAGATTACATGGGGTTGCCAGTGTTGACAAACACTCTGAGAAAAAATGAAGATCAGCTTCCTGGAGGAACAGTTGGTGAGTACTTAAGCCTTAAGCGTTGTTTAGGCATGCCTAAATGTCACCGCCGTTAATGGGTGACTTTTACAAACCATGTTTCCTTCAGTTGCTTGACTAGCAGCGGGGCAAAACTTGAATGTCATGAGCCCGATCCGCTCTGAGCACAAATCTCCACGCCAGCAGATGCTGAAGCTCCACATTCAACAGCTCTGCACTTCACCTTAGGCCATAATATCATACTCTACACAGCCATCAGTTGAAGGTCTTGGGCCTGGCTAGAGGAGCTGTGGACAGTCCTGATTCCTGAATGGTGGAAGATAAAACCTTGAGGCTGAAACCCCAGACGCCAATGGTTCTGAAGTTTTGCATGCAGGCGTATCGTGCGAGGAGCTCCCGCACAGCCGACTCGGAGGTGCAGTGGGAATGGAAGCCCTTCTTGATGCTCTTGGCTTCAGTTTGACGGTCGGGCTTAGCTCCGCCTAGTGAAGTTCCCTATATGGCATGGTGACACTTACAGGTGTACGTTTTGAAGCCATGACTCACAAGCAGGAGCAGTAAGGTACGATCAGTCAGAAGGAGGGTCCAGATAGGTTCGGAAATCAAAGCGGCTGACATTTGCGTAACTTGTTCACTCGACGGAGGCATGATCCCAAGTTAAGTGCATGATCGCCATGGAAAGTCCACGCTTTGCGTAGAAAGTTTGGCTTAGGAGCATGTTGCACGAACCTGAAAGCTGAAAGTCTGAAGTTCCTTAGGACATCTCATATCTTGGAGAGTTTCCATCTCCCAAGACATCAATATACACCGTATGCTAATCCGTAAGCCCTGCAGCAAGTCACACATTTCGGAATTTGCTTCCGTTCCAGGTTGCGATCTTCGGGCTGCTCTCGAAGCCCTTGTATGCGGAGCTCCAGCGACTCCGCTTGTGCGAGCATGTGAAGCCCTCTTCTAGTGAAAGCCAGCTAGGAGCTTTTGCTCGAATCAGTGGCACGGCCTCGATCCCAGTGGAAACAGGGAAGATGCTCCAGCCAAGGTTTACGCGGTACCAAAGCTGCCTGTACTCTCTTATTTTGCTGAGACGCCTGGTGCATTAAGAAGTCTTGACGTTGAAGGAGTTATGTGCAAGAGGCTTAACCATGCGGTCATGTGAGGCATCTGGCTCTGAGCTGTTCTGATTTCATGGACATGAAGGTTCCAGCTACTGTCGCTAATTGCTTGGGCGGCCTTGAAGAGAATGTTTCTCAGATTTCAGCAATCGTGGGCGTCAAGGGTTGTGCAACTCCTGTGACGCTGAAAGTTGGAATGTAACCCTCCTAGCATGCAGAACCCTGAACCACAGCCCAAATTCTTGAGCTTTGTGCCAGTGTGCCTGACTTCTGCTAGCTGCCTGCCAGGAAAGATTTTGCTCACGGAAGACGCTCGCTATCAGGCAGAGACAGCAGCTTGGCCTTCAAACTGGGACCGAAGTCCTGAATCCAGACGCTCCTGCACCTAAAACGCCCTCATCCCTAATTTGGGTTTAGAGGTCTTTGCGGTCAGACTCGGCATGCTGCACATCTTGGAGGAGAGTTTGTGAAGAAAAGACTTCGTGCTGAATGCAGTCAGCACCCAGGTGTAGTATCCCTTGCTATCTATGACTTACAGTACATGATGCAACGAAGTCTTCACCCCTTGCGAGAAGAATGTGTAGTGGGATGCTCACTTTTGAGGAGGAATGATTGCTAGTTAAAATCCCCGAGAGCTGCCAACACTCTACGGCTCAATAGAACGCATCCGCGTTGGCATGCTGGACTGAGTTTAAAGTTAAGCACTAAAACCTCATTGGCCCAGAAGTCTGTCAACCTTGGCCCAGCATCCCAAACTTTGAAGCAAGACTGTGGGGGCCCCCAACAGTAGTTTCCATTTTCGTTTCCATTATCCTTTTTTTTTTTTAGGGCCCTAGATTGTTCTTCAACAGTCCTGCGACTCGACTCTCTGGCCCAGGTCGCTCAGAAGCTGGCTGTGAAGGCCTCTTGCCAGTCCAAGACCATAGCTGGGCTATTCCTTTATAATGCCCACATATTACCCATAAAGCCATGAACCCAAAGAATCGCGGAAGTCTTAAATCTATCCACGGGCAGGGGGGAGCCGTGGCCTGTATAGTCAGATGTAGGGCTTGACTCCCTCCCCAAGATCTTCCTGTGGTAGCCTCTTGGAGAGAGTTATGCCGCGGGGTCCTAAGTATTCCACGGGAGTAGATCAGCAACGTGCGAAGCAAATGATTTTTCTGGAGTTTCCAAGAAGTCTCTTTGTGAAGCCGCCATCGCAAAACTGTGCGCAAAACATCTTCTCAGGTGGCCTTTAGGTCTGTTTTAGCCGTACCGAAGAGCCCGCTTTGCTTGATCGAAGGCATTAACGACTGTGCAGCTGGCTCAGAACGACATTGCACCTGGGCAGAAGCCACCGAGCTTGTCAACTTGTTCAAGGCTGTATTTCAAATCAGTGGAGCATGACTCCTCTCTTCCCTGCACCGCACGGGTGGTAGCAGTGTCAGAGTCAGAATACTGCCTCTCTCTAGGGGCTTAAGGAAGGGACCCGTAATGGGTACCCTTGTGTGTTATGGGAGGGAGTATGGGGACTACCTGGTTGTATAGGGGGTATATGCAGACCATAGTTGGGTTATATAAGGTAATGGGATTAGGGGTCCCGTCTAGGGTCCCTCCTAAGAGCCCTTGGTTATTAATCTTACAAGTGGCAGGAAGCGCTGCAGGGTTCCTTATCAGATTGTCAGCAGCAGAGTATTCGAAGCGAAAGTGACTATCCTAATGTTCACGCGCCTGCAATGGGCCTATGATGCCACGAGCTGCTTTTACAGGACATCTAAGTTTCCAGAAACTATAGTGTCTTCAAATGGTGCTGGTGTTGACCGTGCGCAGACAGCTTTTTGAGAAATGGAGTGCTTACCTGCCAAGTTTAGAATCCTGCCAGGGGGAAGGCCCTTAGGACTTAGGACTTGGTGGCAATTTAGCACGTTATAACTTTTGGGGCTCCCTTGTTTCAAGTTCGGAGAGAGAAAACTTCGGGGGGTCCAAGAGCAACCAAGTGAACATCGTAGATGCAACAGAAGGATATGCATACAGCGGCGTCTGCGTGAAGGACACAACATCTTCCACCACTGCAGGAGGACCCTATAGCTCCAAATTATGGCTCCACAAGCCAGGCCTGGGTCAAGCATGGCTTTGGGTTTAAACAACCTGCCTGGTCTGAAGAAAGCAAACAGGAAAGGAACCCGAGTCTTTACCGGGGACACCATTTTCACTCTTTCAGCCGAGGTTTTCAACCGAGGCACCGTGGCAGACACCACGTACTTCTCCCTGGACGAATCTCTGCGGTACTTCCACTATGTCCAAGACGCCGGGTTTCTATTAAGATTTTTTGAGTTACTATAATTAGCAAACCCAGTTAGTATTGAATAATGATGGTAGCTTAATTTAAGTTCCTTAACAGCAACCCAGGATGAGGATGTAGGTCGCGGCACGCTGATTGCAGAGGCCCTGGGCTCCACATCAGCTACTGTCAGGATTAGGGTTGCAGGTACATATTTGAGTTTTAAAGTAGGGGAATATGAGGGTATCGCTAGCGATGATTAGGGAAAGGGAAAAGAAGATGGAAACGACTATATGCAGAACCAAATGGAAAAGAAAATGGACAACGCAGTGGAAACTACTGTAGTGTCAAGCACTGAATTGACTATAGCTCGCACGATCATACCAAAGCTCATGAGATTTGCTCACCAGAGCAGGCCTTGACGGACTCTGCTCGAACCATCTCGATTCCTGATAAGCATACTTTGGAGGTTGGCCTTTGGACCCCATGGGTACATATCGGCGACCTCGTTGCCACAGACATGAATGGCACCTGGCCTCAGAAATACTGGACATTAGGTGACAGGGATCATATGGGATCATGTTTCCTTTTTAGGTTCAGGGTTAGCTGCCGCCAGACATGCAAATTCATGGGGGCCCTGCCCATTTGTGGGCTTTTTCTATCAGATGTGTGCATGCCCAGCATGATGGGATTAGGCTCGAGGAGAGAGTCAGGAGTCGTGGTCATCTGGACTGCTGGTGCTTGTGGTGGTGGAGTGGTGGAGGTGGTGGTGGTCTTGGTGCAAAGGTCTTGTGGCGATCGACATTGAAGCCTTCTGCCAATGCGTCGGTGAGACGCAGGACTTGCGAGCTAGCCATTTGACCTTCACTGCCTGCAGCCTTGCAATACCAGATATGCATCACGGTGGAATAGCTCCTGTTGCAAGCACAGGAAGCATGAGGCTTTCTCCCTGATGCAGGGCCTGCAGCTTCCATCTTGTGTTCTTTCAAAGTATAGCTACTCCCGGGAATTAGAATCTCCAAGCTAAAGCTGGAACAAGGCCTCTGCTGCGTCTCTTGAACTTCGGAGGATTCCAGTCAACCCTCTGAAGCTTGAGCTAAGCTGCTCAAGATGAAGCTCTACAGAGCTGCAGAGGTAGCGAGGAAATGATTGAACATCAAATGGAAAAGAACATGGCAGAATCGATGTATACTACATCGTTTAATTCAGGGTTTTCGATTTAGGCAAGATGCACGTTCTTCTACGAGAGCATGAGGAGTCTTTAGGGGTTAGCCCGAGATGAAATGAGAGTATCCTGCTTTACTTATGAAGCCCCAGAAGCCGGCAAAACATTGGCCACGATTCCAGTACTGGAGGAGACAAAGCAGCAGGCGATCTTCATGGCACAGCCTGGCGACTGCACGAGACAAAATTTTGTTCACTCCAAAAAGTCCCTCCTAAGTAAGTGGAGCTTCTAAGTGGATGGCTACGTTTCCGACCTCCCAACGTGATTTGGAAACACGCTTCTGAAAAAGGTTGAGTAGCATCCTCTCTAGCAGGCCTCCCGAGTGAATTGGTGTCATGCCAAGCTTGTTGCATAGTGTGTTTCAGACAGGGATCGAGAGGCATGAGTCATTGCTCGCTTATTTCCAGGACAGGGAGCTTCTAAGGTCTATCGTTTCGGCCCTCAACGACATCGAAATCCTGACCGATCTGTGGCTGTATCCGATCGAAGACGAGGCAGGCTTCGAAAGTGCATCGACACAGGGTGCAAAGAAGATTGAAGGAGTCCGTTTGGACTCCATCACCCGGCTTGTAAAACAACGCCCCCCCCGCAACCTTGATTTGCAGCATTCGGGCATGTTAGGGTTTAGGGCTTAGGGTTGCGGCATTCGGGCATGTTTCTGAACCCTAGGCTGAGGACACACTCACACTTACCCTGAACAGGGCTAGGCTTGAAAATAGTTGTTGTGCTTTCCAGAATCACTATATGATCCTGTAAAGCCATAGAGGTCGAGTTTCATAGGGCCTCGAAACCTACACGAGAAGTAGTGTCGTAGCAGATTGTGGACTTTGGAGTCCCGTTGCCCAACTTGTACTGCTGCAAGCGAGGATGGCAGCGGGCCAGTGGTGGACCACATGCCGAGTAGAGGGGAGCTACTTGGATGTTGAGGCAGAGGATTGGCTTGAAGGTGTCTTTATATGCCCAAAGGGACCCAAAGGAGGGTGTAGACTTGGCTCGTAGCTGTATTGAGCGAAGCAGGTTGTGCCCTATCCACGGTCCATGATCCGCTTGTCCACATCTTGCACTGCATCACTTAGGTTGGTGACCACCATGGTAATTATCTTCGGGTCCTTATACATTTCTAGTCTACCACCATCAGCGGGTGAACGCCCGATACAATGTATCATCCAAGCGCAATTCAACGGCTCTACCCGCAGATTCTTCCCAAACCTGATGGCAATTGTCCATTTGATCTGCTTGTTGAGCAGATGATAGATGAACCAGGGTTTCCTACAGTTTCCTTTTGAATGCTTCCCAACATCACCTTTTCGTAGTTAAGCTTTTTGCAATACAGCAATGTTTATTGGGCTCGTAAAGGGAACCCTGTGAACCCACAGAACATCCCGGCAACAACACAAGCTCCGGTGTCCATGGTTCCTAAATTTGGCCAGCAGAAGCCGAAATTGCTGCCACGATTATGGTCCTAATTATGTTCCTTGTAAATATGATTAAGCAGCGGGTACCTGAAATAGACGTCAAATGATATTGGCAATTTAGGCCCGCTACAGTAGGTCGAACGCCTCAAACATCAGATCGTCTTGCCAAGTTCTTGCACGTGTCTGTCTCTGACCCTTTTTAGCTAACGCCTCATGAACACTCACGATTACAGTTGCACCGGCAAGAGAATGTATCACAGAATTCAATCAACACTGCCCACCAAGGAATCCTTGGCACTGGTTTTTCGGCCGCCGCTCGGTCTAAGGGCGACAAAAGTTTGATCCAAGGCCCAAGCGCACAACTTTCCGCAGGGCTCACCTTACTGTTGCAAGACTTGAGCTACTCTTACCTTTGATGGGTTTTGTGCCACAGGTTCCTCAAGCATGCGCAGCACTCCTTGTGGGACTTGTTGAGTAGTACTCCTGCTGGATTCTTTGGCATCCAAGAGAAAATTGTCCCTTTCTGAGGTTCACGTGTATAGCTGCGCGCAGCAGTGCAAGAACTCTCACTCTCTCCCTTGCATCCGCGCAATCAGAGCAAGGCCCCTGCTCAAAATCGGGAACTGCAGCAGCTTGGGTCTAGCTAGACCAAACCTACACTTGAAGGAGCCTGGCCAACTGAAATGATGCAGGATGCCGCGATCCAATTCCGAGATCATGGAATATTGGATTTAGGCGCAGTACAACAATGATGGAGAATCCAATGGAAAAGAACACGGAGCATGAGATGGAAAATGGGGTTCGCAGGGGTTATGAGGGCTTGGGCTTGAGCTTACCTTTCTGAGATCGTAGAAGACCCTTCTTGATCACCTGCTGCAAAGCGACCCTGAAAGGACCGTAACATTTGCCCGGTTGTTTATCATCAGTGGCTGGGGGGTTATTATCTAGGGCGGAACGAAGACCGAGACGGGCGAAGCAAAACCACGAGTGTCGGTCCAAGGCCTGACCAGCCGCCGGCGAACTCGGCGGGTGAATTCCAGAACAAGATCAGACTCTGGTGTCGTGGTGCCCAGGCCAGCCACTTGAAAGAGGGTTGGGATACATAGGAATAATCGAAAACAACATGGAAACTACTGTATCGGGTTTCCGGTAAATGGTTTAGGTGCCCAGGCCAGCCACTTGAAAGACTGACGGTGCGCAGCCGAAAATTTCGTTTCCCTGCTCTAGGGAAGTAAAGTTTGCACTTGATTCCAACAAGTTGCATGGGGTGAATGCTACAATGCTATTGCCCGCAAACTCGCCCGAGAACTAGCCTGCGTCATGCCCAGTTGGAAGTGCCTGAAGTTGCAAATGAGCTAGGACGCATTACGCTGGGTGGGGATGTAGGCTTCACAAGTCTGCGGTCAAGCTGGTCAAGAACTCACAATATCAGCAGGCTGCTTCTGCAGCAAGACGTGTTTGGAATTCGCATCCATGGGCCTGAGTGATTCGAACAGAAGTGTAACGTGAGGGCACCTATCTTAAGCCTATCCTGCAGGAAACCCAGGGTTGTTAATCAAGCTACTACTTGGTCAGGCTTTGTGCAGCAAAGCGCTTGGGCTTGTGCAAAGGATCACTGGAGCTTTTTAAGGTGAAAGGAAAATTGTATGGGAGAAGGCAACTCGAGTGTTCATGGTGGATGATTACACTTTCGCCTTATTGAACCAGCGGTAGTATCAATACTGCTAAGAATAGTCAAGTAGTAGTAACCATCGTAGGAACAAGTCATTCCTCGCCGGGGCTTTTCGTCAGATGCATCCCTTGAACTTTTCTACTCATATGTTTCGTGCCAAGATGGCTGTTTGTCATAATTTCGGCCCGCATCCGAAGTTGGGGATGATGGGAAACATAGAGCTTCACTACATTAATTAGAGGCCGGAGTATTAGTAGAGTTGAGGTTGCATGATGATGATCATGTTGATGATGATGCATTTGCTGTAGTGGACATGGCCACATTGCTCTTGACTCAGGTGAGTTGACCGCTTCTCCAGAAATGAGACTATACGCTGCGCCTGATGGTGTTGGCTCATCCCCCAAAAGTCTCACGACAGTCACCACACATTGTGCAAGGGTTAGCGAATGCTAGACATGAAGGGCAGGACAAGAGTGTCGCGATCAGGCTCAGCATTGCACAGAACGAACGGAGCTCGAGGGATGTTCTCACAATCTTCCAGGGCCCCCACACTCGATGCGATTGAGTCTGGATCAGAAAGAGCCATTCCAAATGGCAGCCGTGTCCGCAAGAGTGTGGTCGAGTGGCTCCATGGCAGAGCTTTGCTTCGGCACTCAGAATCTTGGGGCTGTCGCTGTGGCCGACATGTCCCCAACAGCGTCCTCCAAAGGAGGAGATCCAGCATCATCGGTGTGCTTGCACTGGAGCATGCAAAACGGTGAACCCCCCCAAGTGCTTCCGAAGCGAAAGTATTCGCACCCCAATCAGGAATCTTATTGGCCTCAAACCTGGACGATCTGAGCCTTCTCAGCATTTCAATCCCCTCAAGCCCTTGCAAAGAAGTTCACCTGAGCCATGAAGCCAAACGGGGTCAACCCCGACAAACTCTCTATCAGTGGCAGTAGCATATCAAGACCGGATGCGTAGCTAATTACTGGAAGTAGTGGCATCAGCTGTGGTGTAGGAGCAGAAGAAAAAGCAGTGGCTGTGGTGGTGGTGGTGGTGGTGGTGGTGGTGGTGGTGGTGGTGGCGGCCGCGGCCGCGGCCGCGGCCGCGGCGGCGGCAGTGGTGGGTTTGCAAGCAGGAGTACTGGCAGCAGCGGCAGTGGTAGTGGCGAGGTAGTTGTGCTGGTGGTGGTGGTGCTGCTGCTGCGGCTGCTGGTGGGGACGGTGCTTCTGCGGCGGCGGTGGGCGGCGGAAGTGGTCGTAGTAGAAGATCAGCCTGGCAGTAGCGCGCATCTTCGCGTGGTGGCTCGACTCCTGGCCAATCCAAGCACACCGATTGCTGCAAAGCGTACATGTTTGGCTACACACTAGAAGGCATGCAGAGCGGCCCGGAAAGACATCCAGGTTCTTGAGTTGATGTCGCATATCTTCGCTAACTTGAGCCTCGTTGAAGCCGAGAGGCCCTCCCCACGGGTTCACTGCCGGAGAACGTATCTTCTATCACCGCTTTGAGAGGCTCTTGGCAAGTCATGATAAGCTCCGAAGGTCAGCTATATTAGAGCAAGTCAGGCTCGCACCTGTTTGGCGGTTGAATTATGTGCCCACCGGGGCCTTGTGCTTTTCCACGAGACGGGGCGTCCCCATCTAGGCCTGGGGCTTCCAATAATTGTTTTGTCTTGTCACCATTTCCGGGATATTCCCACGAGTGATTTCAAATCATTATGGACCAAGGATCTCCGTACATACCCAATAAAGCCCTAAGCCGTAAAGGGCCCCTATTCTATCCCAGTAGAACCTATGGGATGGGACCGGAGCAAGCCAGCGACCCTGAAGTGATGTGAAACAAGATGGGCGGGCCGCCCTGCTCCCAGAGAGCCCGATGCCCCTTAGTTATTGATTCTAACTTAAATTATCTTAGGGTTCCTACTGTCATGTGGAGTATATTCCTTAAGCGAGGGGTATTGGGCTTTCTGGGGATTCTATCATTCTTCAGTCAGAACCGATATTTTCACGAACCTTGGGAGCTTCCAGGCATTTGACATAGTTACATCCAGATCCCTGCGCTAAGTCATGGCGTTGCGGAAGCTCCCTTTGTTGTAACTTGCAACTGGCCTCATGAATGATGAGGCTGCGTGTGGTCTGCAAGCGGGGGCACATGCAAGCCTATAGACCTTCGCATCTCCTCCCCGCCCCCTTAATTCAGGAATAAACCTTAAATGATACTAGGACCGCTCATGTGATTCAGGCTACATTCCTTAATTAACGGGTACTGGGCTCCCTGGGTCTTGCGTATCCCAGCAGTACACTTCGATGCGTTTCTGCTTAGGTCCTGCAATCTCATGGAGACTACAGTTCCCGGAAGATGTGCTTGTCACGAGTGCTTCGGCTACGATGCTGGCTGCAAGTTAGCAGCTAGTGAGGTTGTGTCCTGTACTTGTAAAATCAGACTTGCTAGAGGTGGACCTCAGCAATGTGGCGCAACTAATTGAAACCTTGTCGGTCCGAAGTTTGCCCATGAGGCTGGAAGTGGGCCTAAGTTGCAGGCAGTTTACTCCTGTGGTTGACCGTTCGGAAGTGCTCACCGCGTGCTTAGCCGCCTTGGTGAATTGAAAATACTGTTTTTCCAACTCGCAAATTCGCTGTTGGCCGATGGTTTTTCCTTGCATGCTAAGTCTCCCTAACTCAGGGGTAGATTTGTGGTAAGTCCCCAGAACTAGGATTCCAGTATTTGGGGTATGCATTGGGGCTCCCCTGCTTATGGAAGCCACCAAAACCCAATAAGTCCCTACACAAACCCAATTTCCAATTTACTTTTCGTTGTTATTTCCGTTTGATTCTCCACCATTCGGGGAAAATATCCCTACATAGGCCCTATACAAAAAACCCCTTCTCATGGAGCCCCTGAACCCCCCCAAACCCGAAGATAACCCAAATACATGTTCTCTAACGGTTAGACCACACGCTGGCCGCTGCGCAGCGTGATTCGCAGCGCAGTGCAGAGACGGAGTCGAGCGGTGAAAACTTGCTAAGGGATGGGTAAGGGGATATAAGGTTTAGGGTTTAGGGTTCAGGGTTGAGGGTTGAGGCATGACCTCGTAGAGCCCAGAAGAGCAAAATTATTACAGGGCCCTTGAATCTATCCCAAAAAGGCAGAGTCGAGTCCGGAATCAGAAGACCTTCACCCTGATAGATGCTGTCGCCCATGTAGTTTAGGATTTGTTCGCCGCCCACATGTATTTGCAAGCTGGACTCTTGTCCAAGCAACCTACGTTCACTCATCATCTCAACATTTTGCCCAATGTTGGTCAAGCTGAGCACATTGCACTTTCAGGTTTTAGGCAACGGCTGTAACACCTGGGATTGCATCCTCGTACAAACCTGGCAGCATGCACTGGCTTCAGAATTCCTGCGACCCTGGCATTCAGAAAGGTGAGCAGCGTTCGCCGTCTTGACAGAAATTACAGTGCCAAAGCGTGGAAGCAGGTTGTAGCCTGCGACACTCTCAACAAGCAATTCCATTCAGTCACAAGGCCAAAACAGCTGAGACTGCTTTCTGGCAGTTTCTGAAAAGAATTATTGGGCTACAACCACCCAGTGAGCCGCCCCTCTGACCGGAGCTCCAGAGGAGCGCCAGCACCTTGGGAGCGATTGGGAGCTTGTTTTGCTTACTTCGAAGGTTCAGAGGAAGTTGGGTGTTGTTCTAAAACCCCTCTTCTATGGGTTTCCACTTGGCCGCTTTTTAGAAATACTTCATTTCAAAATCCTGCAAAAACCCGGGCGCGCGGCAGGAGCGGAAGGCGGAAGGTACTATACCGGATGTCAAGTGCCAAGCTCTTATGACATGAGAGTCAAACAGGATTCTGAAAGCTTATCCAAAGGCCCCTGGAGCTCCAGAAACTCAAACATGTCCAACCTCTCCAAACGCGTTCCTAGTGCCAGGTCTTTCTTTTATCTATCGCGCATCGCCCTCAAATTGAGAAGTCCACAAAGCCAAATGCGGTTGTCCAGGCCCCAAAAACGCATTTTGCAGGTCCTTTGTCCGTCCCCGTCCCCCAAGCTCGTCAAATGAAGCAGCCCCACAAAGCCAGATCTGGTTTTCCAACCCCCACATGTTGCAGCCTTACCCATCCCCTCAGAGCTGAGAAAACCCGGGATTCTCATTCTTCATGTGAAGCTGCAGTTTAGTACTCCAAGCATGCCAATGCCAACCTGGACCCTGTTGGCTCAAGATGCTGAAAAAGCTGCGCAACGTCACTAAGTGCTGTTGCTTGGTTTCTTGTGGGTTGAACCCCCTACGGACGGTTCTTGCGGTGCTTGGGCTTTTCCCGTGTTACAACCCAAGTTTTGCTTCTGTTGTTCCTTCTTTGAGTCAACTGGGATAAGTCCGTTCAACGGGTTATCAAGTCCGTATTGCTCTTGTTCTGACCAGGAAACTTTAATAGGTTTCGAGGTTCCGTGTCCTCATGTCAGACGTGCCTCTGCAGAGGGAGTCGGACTATTTAGGCAAGTCCGAGAATCCGCCGGTGGCGGAACGACGCAGCGGCTTGCGTGGAGGAAGGAGTGCGAAACGTCAGTGTTAAAAACCACAGATTTTCACAGAACATGGCCGGGAGGTGACAGTTAGGCTCTGGAGGTGCTTGTGGCCTTCTGCCCGGCGATCTGCGCGTGAAAATAATAAAAACCTCATTTCCACTTGGTGTAGCCGTCTAAAAACCATTGCAATTCCTTCACTCATGGTTTTTCTGGTGGACCCTCATGCAGCTGACCACGCTAGGCTGCCTTTGTGCCATTTTTTCCTCAGCCCATGTATCCTGTGGCATAGAAATGGGACCTCCAAGTTAATTTGCGGAATCTGTTTGTCCTCTAAGTCTTCATGTAAGCCGAGGACAGACAACTTGTCATCCCCCACAGCTCATGTGAACCACATTTTCGACCGTGCAGCATGAGTTTTGTGTGCTCATGTGTTGGCAGAGCATCATCAGCAGATTTGTTGGGCTTTGCAGTCATCGTGCTAGCATGATTGATTTCAGTTGAAGCAGGTATGTTTGGTTTTGCACCAGGCCAAGAGCTCAAGCTGAGTTCAGGCTCTGTCAATGCAAGCACGAACCCACAGGTGAGATAGTGCAGCGTTAGTTTCATATATTTGCATGAGCAACTGGGTCTGCATCTGACTAGCTTTGTAAAGAGTTGAGGATATTTGAGAAGGGTCCCGTTGTGTGTAGCGCTTAAACTTTGAGCATCGGTGCTGTTTGCTGGGGCAAGAACTTGCAGGCGCAATTTTGCATGTGCGGAACGCATTTTCCGACAACTTGTGTTGGCGTGTCATGGTCTGTTGTGGATATGTTGCGTTTATGTTTCTGCAGCCAGAGGAACTTTTGTAAAGATGTGGTGAAAACACATCCCAAGTTTTTGACCAGCAGAAAGTGGACAGATTTGGACGTTTTATTCTTGCTTCGATGTAGGCTTGTGTGAACGGAAGGTACTTAGTGTGGCTGTACAGGAATTGTTGCTCCGGTGCTCATATGGGCCAACGTAGGACCAGGGTTTCAAGCTTGATCGCATTGGATCATTCTTTCAGTTCTTCTTAGCTTCCAACTATTCTATGGAGTAGAGCAGCCAGACAAACAAGTCGTTCCCTTTTTGTGTAGCATGTTCCCACACTGAAGATTGTGCAGCCTTCCAACACGACCAATAACTGGCGCGCAGGTTTTCACTTCCTTCCAAACATCGAATCAAGCAGCTTGTTTTCTTTCGCAGACTGTAGCAGTCCCAGTGACAGTTGCTTGAAGGTGAAGTTGTTGAACATGACACGCGCGCAGTTGCCATTCAATGGAATTTGTCTTGGAAAAGCAGGGGCTTGGGATCATGTGCCTCAGGCCTTGGCATGTTTTAGCTGTTGCAGCCAAGATTGTGGGCTCATTTTGAGAGATGGCAAGCAGAGTTTGGTGAAAGTGCGCAAAGACACAGACATTTTTTCAAGACACAGGTGCAAATGTCTAAGTCTAACTAGAACAGTGCCCGAATCAGCTGTATCGGCACGGCGCCATCAGCACATATCAGCATCTCATTTTTGCAGCATGTGTTTATCAATTAAGCTTGCAACATGATTGCAGGGCCTGTCTGGTCATGGGTGTGGCTGGGCTACCTGGAATCCGTTGCGTCTACAGCAGAAGCAAACCAGCATCAGCCTTCATTTCTGCCTGATTTTGTGGTGACGAGGGCCAAGCATGCTGGGATTTCGCTCAAGCCTGTTGTGGGATCCCAAAATAAACAGGTTGCAATGCAAGGTTTGACACTCATAGATGTGGGTGCTTGTTTGCAAGATTCTTTCGTGACCGGTGTTTCAAGAGAAGCTTGGTTCCTGCATCAAAGTGTGTACAATTATCCTTTGGATAGCTATGTGGTGACTGTGCGGTCTGCTTTTTTTCCCTGAATGGGAAGAGAAGCCTTGCGTGCTTGAAGTGCAACGCAGAACTCACCGCTGGAATGAAACCTTGCGTCCTGATGGCGTTGCTGCAGTTCACGTGGGCCATAGACACAGCCTGAAGCATATGTTTCTTGCGTCCAAGTGGCAGTGTGGTGAGTTGCTAGGAAATGGAGCAGCAATCAATCAGGCCATGCAACAGTTGAATGTGGTCAAATCCGGTTCAGGCTCGTGCTGTGATTTTCAATCAGTGCTTGCAGCAGTGGGCGAGATTGAGCTTCCTGAGCTCCCTTGTTTCCTCGTGCCGAAGATATGGCTAGATATGGTGAAAGCTGACTGTTGGCATGATCTCCTTGCGCGAGCAGAATGGACGCACCCAGAAATACATTCTCTTTGCAGGTCATTGCCAGTCGAATGGGTGCAGGCTAACAAAGGTCGCGTGAAGGAACGCGATTCTGGGCCCTCAATGCTGACAGCTGGGCAGGCAGCAAAAGCTTGCGAGTTCCTTCGGAAAGCAGGGCCACTGATGCTTGAAAATGTGCTTGATGAAGAGCAAGCAGCAACACTGCACGCAGATGTGGAGCAAAGCCTTGAAGCCTTGCACCAACATGAAGTTTTCCTGTACACCAATGGCTTGCAACGTCGCCCGAAGCTGATAGCAACGCAATCCTTTGTTGCGCAGGTTTTGACTGCCATGGATTTGCGAAACCAAGGTGAGTTAAAGAAGCACGCGTCGCGATTTTTGAAATGTTTACCAGAATCCATGCAATCGTTCTTGGACGAGTGGATAAAAAACAACACTTCTAGTTCCAGTCAGCTGACGCGAGGCCGTCTCTTTTTGGATCTTGCCATGCTGCTGGAGCACCGGGTCCGCATGGTCAAGATGGGGCCAGTGTTTAAATATGCTTGGGGCGATGCTACCCGCAAAGCTGGTTTGGAGATTTACAACACACGACACCGTTTCTTGAAGCAGTGTGAGTGCGAGGAGCTGGCTACTGCTGGCGGTATCTTTGTAATAACCAGCTTCAGGATGACACTGAGGAACATGTTGTCGAGCTCCGGAAGCTTTACTCGCAGAAGCTGTTTGACAAGATTCATCTCCACACGCAGGTGCCTCAGTATCTAGGTGAAGGCCGAACAACACTCATCGACAAGGTGAGTGCACATGTGCATTCCACACTGCTGGAAACGGGCTCTGTTCCTGCCCTTACTGAAGCTCTAGAGAATGTGGTTGTGTGGGTCAGTGACATGGGAGTGGAGGCTGGAATTCCAAACTCCGTGGTTGAAACGCCTGAGTCAGTCTTACCAAGCTTTTTGCGGCCCAGCAGACTTCAGGTGTCTTCAGAAGATGGGGATTTCTGTGAGGAGGAGCCAGGTTTGGGGTTGTGCGCTGCAAAGCCTGAAGCTCTCATGCCAAAAGCTCTCCACTTACCTGGCTTTTGCCACGCTGTTCACAATTGTACGCAAAACTTGAACTCAGCGCTTGCCAAGTTTGACCGCTTCTTGGAGCAACTTCGTGTTGTGCATAAGTTTCTGTCTTCCCCAATGAGGCGTAGCAGATTTGTGGAGGTGGTCTTGCAGGGGACACCCGTGTACGCAGTCGGCAAGGAATTATTCCACAGGTTTTCGCATACACTCTATGAAGAGCGTTGGGGAGAAATCGCCACATACTTGAAAAAGGCTCGCCCTCTATATGTTTTTTTGAAATTGTACTGGGATGAGGTGGCTTTTGTGCGGCGTGATGCCAACGCTGTTGCTCAGGCTGAGCAGGAGTCTGCTGAGCAGTTTTCCCCACAAAGCTTAACAGCAGTCTTGACTGACCACTTCTTTGATGCTTATTGGACCTTGCAGATGCACTTGCGTTCCAGTGTTCAGCAGCTGCTCCGGTGGGCAGAGGGCTGCTCCTGCCACACATGTTTGGCTTCCAAAAGCACATCTCAGCAATCTCGCGAGAACAAGTTGCGTGAGGAGATAACCTGCCCGCGTGGGGTGCCATGTCTTTGCCCTGCAATGGGTTGCCAGGCGCCGTTTATTATGGATGGTCAGCTAGATGTTTGGAAAGAGCAGTTGGGCTCCGCAGGTTTCAACGACCTTGTCATGTCACGCAAATGTCCTGTGACAGCTCAACAATGGGGTGACTTGGAGAGCGAATGGCGGCGTGGTTGTGAATATGTCTATGAAAACTTGAAATTGCGCTTGGCTTTCTATTGGAAGCTGCCCTGGGCAATTTTGGGAGGTTGTCACCCAAATCTTCTGAAATCAAAAGATCTTTTGCGAAACGCTCTTGCTTTGTGGGACGACCTACCTCACGATGCCCAGCAGCTGCAACACACGCTTGCCTGTCAGCTGTTCCTGCCAGGTCCTTTGAGAAGGGAACTTGATTCCTATCTTACAGATGATGACGCATTTTTGGAAGATGTGCCTCTGCTAGCTGAATTTCTGGCCCCATTGACTTTTACCCAAGTGGCGGAACGCATCATAGAAGCTGCTCACAAGGAGATGGGGACTGTGAGCAAAGCCAAAAGTCCGGCTGCTTTGTCGGTAGCTCTTCGGTCCAGTGAGTTGAACAGGCGCCTGGCGTTGCAAGACAGTTTTTTTGGAGATTTGGTGGATGCTTTTGACAAAGCACGTCACATAAGGGATTTTGCCAAACAGTTCCCTGCGCATGCTTTGCATCCTGACGTGCAGCGCTTGGGGAAGGGGGTTCAGACGTCACAGTTTGTGACTGTGGTGAGGCGTGTTGTGTATCGTGACAGCAGGCATCAGCGTGCCGACCTAGGCTCTGCAGCGCGCGTTCTTGAGCGGGGAACTCAACAACACACGAAAGCCGTTGAGGCATTCAAGGAGAACAAGAAGAAAATCTCTGAGTCCAGAATCTTTGCCAAAGCTGCTACGTCTCTTGTGTTAAGTCAGGCTGAAGAGGAGTCTTCTTGCGTGCTTGCAATTGGTGATGATTTTTTTGATCCCTTGATGCTACGGCCATCGTCTATTCGCAAGCCCAGAGAAGCCCCTTGGCGCAAAGCAACTGGTTCAAGCAGGCGACATGCTTTTGCTCCTGCTAAGATCTTATATCGAAGAGCAACCGTTGGTTGCAATATTGCCGTCTGGAGCTGCGCGAAAATTGAACTTTGAGGAGCAGATTGAAACCTTGGGCCTCGAACGGTTCTTGCAAGATTTCAAGGTCTGGCAGAAATCTTCCCTTCGACGGTTCATGCTGCCACTCCCCCTTGAGTTCGATGTGGATGCTTCAGTGCTCTCTGACATCATATCCAAGATGTTGGATGGGGATTGCTTGCCAGGCAGGCCCGGTGTTTTTCGCAGCAGTCAGCCGGAGCATGATGCAGTTCTTGCATTTTGCAATGATGTTGGTTGGTTTCATGGAGTACTCTGGTACTGTTAGAGGATGGGGCCAGGGAGTTGCAGATGTGCAGCAGGTTGGAGTCTCCGCGTAGGTTTGGAGAGCCTCGTGCCGTGCCGCTTCAAGATTTCACATACCCGGAACTGTTATGCAAACTGAGAGCAGGCGGCTGGCAGTGGTCTGCGTTGCCTTCCCGCCGTCGCGAGGGAGAGATCTTAAAATACTCTTTGGGCGACGAAAAGGTGTGGTATGCTTCAAGCTTAACTGTTTCCACCAATTACTTGTTGTGCCTCTTGGATTTGGAGCGTCTGCAATCCGGTTTTGAGATTTCTTGGGTTCCGCACGGAGCGCCGCCAGTTGTGTATGAGAAAATGTTGCAAGGCCAGGCTCCTGGCGATGCCATAGCTGCTGCTCTCGAAGACCAGAAGAAATCCAAAACGTCACACTTGTCTTTGCTAGATGCCGATGTGGAAGGAGAATCTGAAGCAGTTCTGCCAGCTCCAAAGCGCCGCAGAGCCAATTCTGGTGCTGCTCGTCGCGCTGGTGGATCAGGCTCAGGCAACCATCCTCAGTTGGAGGATGCTGACAGGGCTGGGGTGTGTGACGCGGAAGCTGAGGATATTGGAGGGCCCGATGGCATGTCGATTGAGTCAGAAGAATTCTTGCAAGAGCTTGCAGAGCTTTTGCCAGAGGATGAAGCAGTCGCAGCCCCTAATGAGTCTGCAGTGGCAGGCGGCGCAATGCCCATGACGGGATCCCCGGCGCAAAGTTCAGCAGGTGAGGCAAATGGTCCTGTTCCGGAGGCCAGCCAACACAGGCACCTTGAAGCGACCTCTGATGATAGTGCCATACATGACGCCATGGCAGCTCTCTTCCGCTCCTCAGTTTGTACGTATGGGTCAGCCTTCAAGTTCAGTCGCAAGCTAGCCCACTCAGCCCCGCCATATGGCGGGCTGGAAGCCACATGCGGCTTTCACAGGAAGAACCACAGCACAGGTTGCAAAAGATTTGTTCGTCTAACTGGCAGCGATCCAAACTCCGTGAAGACATGCATCACTTCCCTTGCTCACTGGTGCAACAGTGCAACAAAATATGCACGTCAACGTGATCATCTTCGGATGTCTCTGAAGCAGGAGGACATTCCTCCGCCTGCCGTGGTGGAGAGGCAGAAGCTGACAGAGCGACCGCCAGCAATCGTGAAGAGCGATGTTGAACTGGATAGGGAGGCAGACGCGCTTGCGGCGCCTGCTTCCTCATCGCTTGGAGAGGCAAGGGCCAAAGGAAAAGCAAAAGCAAAGGCAAAAGCAAAGGCAAAAACAAAAGCAAAAGCAAAGGCTGCCTCTGCAGGCACTGTTTCAACCGCCTCTGCAAATCCAGCGTGTGCCGAAGCAAAGGCTTCAGCCGGGGAGGAAGCACTCGCGAGTGACACGAGTGCTGTTGGTGATGATGCTAGTGTGCAAGGCTCAGGCAGCGATAGCGAATGTAGCAGCGAGAGCTCCAGTTCTGCTGCTTCTCCGGGCAGCCCCTGCTCTGATTGAGGTGGGGCATGGCAGGGAACGGGGGTGTAGGAAGAGTACCAATTGCCATGTGTGCGACACAGTGACACACTGAGTAGCTGCCGTGGTGTAAAACTTCTGATACTTTACAGAACATGTTTTTCCTGTCTTTGCTGGGTACACGTTTGCAGCAGTTAGCACCTGTGAAGTGCCTGTCTTGCCGCAGGCCCTGGATGTTCCTTCGAGTCCGGACTTGCGCAGCCAGGGCCCAGGAAACTTCAACTTACTGGAAGGGAACGCTCTGTTGCGCCAGCTGCAGGTTTTCCATGCTTCTTGCTGAAGCGCGCAGGCTTCGAGGGCCGTTTTTGTTGCCTAAGGCTGTTGCAGTTTTGCCACTGGGAATGCTTGCCAGGACAGACCTTGCGAGCATTCCGATCTTCTTACCTCGTGACATGCTTACACGCTTACAGAAGCATGCAGCATTGTCTTTTAGCGTTGCTGGGCTTCAGGTTCACCGCGCACGTCTCGAAGATTTTCGTTGTCTCAACGAAGCAGCAAGGGCCTTAATTACTCTGTGTTGTTTTCGCTGCAAAGAAGTAAGGCTGCAGTTTTCCAAGGGAGGTTTGAAACTTGGTGACAGTGTCTGTCTGAGGTCAGCTTTGTTTCTGGATCCGTGGAAAAGCCAGCTGTGTGTTTCGGAAACGCCCTGAACCGTTGCTTTGAGTGGTGCAGTTGCTATCATGTTGAGCTTCATGGTGAAGTTTAGCTGCTTTCGCAAGCATTTTGGAATGATTTAAATGGCCAGGCTGGGCCAGGCTTCGTGAAGGCCTCGTTTCTGGTGGCGGCAAGCCACAGCAGTTCCAGGCAGGTCACAAAGCAGTGCAGACTCGTCGGCTTGAGGTGTTTTTGGTTCCAGTGTGCTGTAGTTGCTGAAGGTGTGTGTGTAGGTGGCAAGATAGGGCCAAGTGGGGCCAAGAGCCCCCACCGCAACGCACCGCTTCCGCGACGCCTCCGCGACGCCCGTGAAAGCCTTCCAAGGAGCCCCGCTCGAGCGATGTCATGAGGTAGTTGGGTGATACCGCGACGCCCGCGACGCTTCCGCGACGCTTCCGCGACACTGTTTGGGAGTTGGGAGAGGTAGTTGGGGGCGACCGCGACCCACCGCGACGGCACGCGACGCTTCCGCGACGCTTCCGCGACTCCCATGGCAAATAGTCTCACATTCCTTATAATTTTACGGGTTGAGGTCATATTCCTACATTGAGCTGTAGTTCATTGTTGTTTACCACAGAAATCGCCAGATCACCTCTTTGGGCCCGTTTCAGGCCTCTTGTGGCGCCTGGTGTTCCGGATCGACCTGGTTTGGACCTTACAAAACCCTAGCCAGCTGTTTTCCCTTTAAAGTAGTCTTCGGGGCCTCCTCCACCAAGGCTGTTGCAAAGCCGAAGGGCAAAGCGAAGGCTGGGAATGGCAAGGGCAAGTTCAAAGTTTGCCGTGGGTGCCGTCGCAAGATCCCAATCAGCGAGCTGGCCCCAAACTTTTGGGGGGACTGGGCTTGTAAAAGAGCCCTTGACAACATCTACAAGCTGGCAGGCCGGCAAGGTCCGAAGGCTGTTGAATTTGTGAAGGAATGCAGGGCTGATGATGACAAATGTTTCAACATGATTCAGAGCTATTTGGAGGCATGCCCCGAGACGCTGGAGAGTGTGTGCGGCAAGCGCCGAGGCCAGTGGAGTGTGGTGAAGTACCAGGAGAGGGTGGTTGCTGCCGCAGGATTGGTGCGAGACTGCATTGGAGAGATGCAGTGGAAGAAATTGTGGCTTGAGTTTGCAGTTACCGCCAGAGGCGGCAAGTTGACAGATGAGGCCGCTGCTGCCAAGTGGGCAGAATGGGAGAGGCTCAAGGAGGCCAAGGACCCCTCCATCGTCTTTGACCATAAGGGACCTGAGGGAGCACTCAGGTTCTGGGTCCACACGTCCGATCAAATCATCTTCCGGAATGAATACAAGCGCGAGAAGGAGGCGAGTGCGTGCTGTAGTTGAAGTTGAGGATTTTTGGTAGTGAAGGTCGTGTCTTGCGTGTGAAGGTTTTTGAGCACCATATTGTTGAGGCATTGAGATTTTCTGGTTTGTGCCTGCGTTGAAGAAATTCATTGATTTCCTGTGATGCGGCCAGATCATCGCGGAGGGTGAGCAAGTCAAAAAGGGCACTGACGATGACATCAATCGCATGCGCCCGGACCTGCTTCGCAACCACAGCACCGAGGACATGGACTTCTCAGGTGTGGCCTCAGCAATGGTGTCAAACGGCTTCGAGGCGTTTCAAGGTCAGGATGGATTCGTGCTCGACGTGCTGGACTTGAAGGTAGATGGGGAGGGTGAGTCGCAAGCTGAGTCCAAGGGTGATGGCCCAGGCCAGGCGAGCAGTGCTGAGCAGTCCACGCCTGTCAAGCAGAAGATCTGGGTTGAGCGGGACAAGCAGGTCTCAGCAGCCCATCGGATGGCGACAGTGGCCTTGGACAACTTCGTGACAAAATGCGAGCGGCAGCACAAGCGCCAGTCAGATGAGTTCGAGGAGCTCATGGGTGGCTTCAGCGAAGAAGATCGCCCAAAGTTCCTGGGTGAAATCAGGACTTATGAGGTTCGCCTGGAGGCTCTTGGCTTGGTCCTGACCACCAACAATGCTGGCGAGGAAAAGCTGAAGCAGTTCATTGGGCGCTTTGCAAGTGCTCACCATGGTGAGACAGAAGGTGCTGCAGTTGCAGCGCTTGAGCTTGGTCAAGGCCCTCCATGCGAGTCCTACCTCCAGCTACGCCAGTTGAGGGCTTCCTTGGAGGCGTTGATTGAGAAGTACCACACGTGCGCTCAGCCGAAGATGTTGAAGGACTCATTGTGTGTGTGCAAAGCCCAAATCAGCCAGTGCTCCCCGGGTTGAACCAACAAGAACACCCATTTACAGGTTTGCAGTCTGTGTCTCAAAGTGTTGCGCATTTTGCCAGTTTATGTTTGGGTGGGTAGCTGCAGTTGTTTCTTGGCGCTTGCCTGCCAGGTTCAAGGTGCTTGGAGGATGTATTCTCCAGTTGTTGGATGTGAGTTTTGGATCAGCTTCACTCTTGTTCCAATAGGATACTAGCGCATTTGCA
This sequence comes from Symbiodinium pilosum, assembly GCA_905231905.1. Classification (NCBI taxonomy): domain Eukaryota; class Dinophyceae; order Suessiales; family Symbiodiniaceae; genus Symbiodinium; species Symbiodinium pilosum. The sequence goes on from CAJNIZ010043006.1 coordinate 38,949, forward strand.
TTGCCGTATTCTGTCAGGAAGTGTCCATCACAGAGGCGCGGGCACCAATCATGCAGTTGATGGCTGCCGATTGAGGGCGGAGAAATCCATCAAGCGTGCGCAGGATCAGCTGAAGAAAGCTGCAGCGAAGCGTGAGGCCGATGCTAGGAAGCCGAAAGCTACTGGCCAGAAGCCAGGCGAGGAAGGCTTCACTTCTGCCTTGTTCGACCAGGGAGTTGCTGCCGCTGAGAAGATGGTGCGTGTTCAGCTCGCTGAGTCGAAGGCTGGCGCTCTGGAGTTGGACTACTCCAAGCCATTCGTTATCTGCGCCAACGAGTGGGTTGCCGATGCGAGGAAGGATCAGTCGTCCTTCTGCTTGGCAATGAACGAGTTCAAGTCTGCCTTTGACGAGGCTCGCAAGGCTAAGAAGGGGATCCGTGTCTCGAAGCCTGCTGACCCAAGCCTGATGACAAGTTTCGAGTTCAAGGGCTTGCTGTCTGATGCGCTGAAGAAGAGCAAGACTGGTGGCTGCGTTCCAGAGGAATCTATGCCAGAGGAGCTCAAGCCTTTGATGGTTGGGTCATTCTTCGGCATCGATGCTGGGTACGACAGAGTGAGTGGCGAGACTCTTGGCTTGCCAGCTGTGCGCTTGACTCTTGAGGGGACTCGCCAGGTGGTCGTCACAGAGATCCTCCAACTTGTTGGGCTCATGACCGCCAACCAGGTGTCCGGCAAGATGGATGTTGTGCGTTGTTCATCCTTCTTCAAGTGCCTGAGCGCAAGCATGATCTCGGAGTACAAGGCCCAGTGCAACTTGTATGCCAGCACCCTGTCGCCGGGCGAGCCATCTACGTGCCATGTGGATCCTTGTGTGCTGAGCTGGTGTCAGCTTCCACTGTGGGGTTTCGCTGCCCGATCATGGTGCCAATGAAGGTGCACAAGAACTCCTCAGCTAGCATCAAGAAGCGCATAGCTGATTTGGCAACGAAGCAAGAGGAGTCAGGCGAGGAAGAGGGAAAGAAATGTGCCAGCGAGACCGCAGCCTTGAAGAAGTGGCTGGAGATCGCATCAACTGATTGAGGCAAATTTTGACCACCGCTTTTAGTATTGAGTTTGAGTCGCAAAGCTGCGATTGTTCGGCAGTGCTAACTTGTCTGCCCTGTGAATTCCGTGTAGGAGGAAGCTGAGGATGATCGAAGAGTCATTCCATGTCAATTTTTCGCATGTTGCAGCCTCCTTGCTGTTTGCGTTTCAGCAACGATTCCTTGATGCGTCGCTCAGTGCATTGCAGGAAGTGAAAGTTGTTATCTGCTTGCAATCATTGAAAGCTGACCGTGTTGCGTGCTGCGTACAAATCATAGGAGATCTTGTTGACTTCACCTCACACGCCCCAGGTTGAACCAGTGCCGATCAAGTCCAATGTGCTGTTCACTTTGAGGCCTAGCCATGCGGCTTGTGAACGTTCTTGATGTTGCAAACCCTGAACCTCAACCCCTAAACCCTACACCCTAAACCTGAAACTTAAAACCCTACACCCTGCGCCCTACATCCTAAACCCTAGACCCTAAACCCTAGAACTTAAATCCTAAACTCCAAACCCTACACCCTTAAACCCTGAACCCTAAACGTGTGTGAGCTCCTGGATCAGGTGGAATGGCTTTTGAGAGATGGCCGTCTCAGGTTGTCCAGCTGATGCCCGGGTGTGCTTGAACTAGGCATCCTTAAAGTTTATTGCCCCCGTAGCCCAAGATCTGTATGCGTGTTTCGTATGAGTGTGGCATTCAGCGGCAGTGCTGCATCGGTTTCTGGGTACTTTGAAGAACCTGTGTATTTAGAAATCCAGGGTTACAAAATATGATTGGGAGTTAGGGGATTAGGTCCTAGCGCGGGCAATAAAATCAAAAACCTGGAAGCTCTTTGCTGGTTCACCCAGCAATCGCAAAGCATGTTGTCCGCTGCCGCCCTTTCAAAAACGGAGGTTGAGATCTCTGGAGATGGGGGTGTGGGTTGAGAAGCGGGGGTTTGGAGTTTTGAGGTTGAAGGTGGGCGATTTAGGGTTTAGGCTTGCAACTTGAGGGTTTCTGTTGAAGCTCCGGGGTAAGGGTTATTGGGATGCCATGTCTGGGGTTGAGGGTTTCTTGTGGAGTTCAGTGAGTGAGAGTTTGTAATGGTGTTGAGGGTCAAGGGTAAACTGGGCCCCGGGTTATGGATCTGTTACATGCATTATGTCGCAGAACCGGAATATGGGTAGGAAGGCTCCATAGAGTTGGCGTTTGATCCCTGAAGTAGCGCACGCTGAATTTGAAACCTTTTTTCTATACCTAGCTGTTTCTGTTCATAACTCTTTAATGCCTTGGGAGTTTCCAGCTAGAACCCTTGAAAACTTTGTCTGGCATTTTCTGATGCCTTCAACTGAACAAATCCCTTAGCTGTGCTCATTTCAGGTGTAGCTCCCCAGACTATTCAGCCCGAGTTTTACAACCGCGCAAAAATTACTTTTACGGAGTCACCGCTTGGGACTTGTGTCAGAAAGGCTGCGGGTTACTTTCGCAGTCACCGTCCAAAATGCCCAAATACTGGTTGATGGACAAGGGCTTGAAACATTTCTGGCTCAAGATCCCAAATATACCACAGACCATATGAGATCCATCCTGAACCTGCCCAAATCACCTCTGGGTATACAAGCCCTTTGTTCTGTGAAAATGCGTGGTTTTACACAAACGTCAGCGCTTAGCTTACATCAGAAAAATCACGAAGTTCACGGACGCGGAGGACGCTACGCGGGTGCCGGTTATCCACACCGGCGGCGCCAGCAGGCCACTGTACACCAGCCGCGGCTGGGAGCCGACAGCTCCATCGAAGCTGGTTCAGGAAACGAGGTGGTCGCAGTTGAGGAAACTCCTGAGACTCTGTCTCCTGGAGTCGGCTTCGAGCACTGGGCCAGCGACTACATCAAAGCAACCTTCCACATTTTTGATTCCTACACCCAAGGTTCTAAGCCCAAGCCAATGGAGCCCAAGAATGCGGAGCCGATTGTGGTTGCAGATCCTCCCAGCCGAAGATACCGAATGCAATGGCTAAGGCTGGCGCGTATCCTCGACTACGACGACCACAATCACACGGGTCTGCCCGATTGACGGCCCCGGTGCCGGAGCGACGTGAATGAAGATTCAATGAAGATGCCCCCTCTTCCTCCTTGCCTGTTCCTGAACCGCTTCATGGAGCTGAGGAGTCAGCATTGTCTTTGCTTGAAGTCAGGCCGAGCCCCAAAGGCAAAGGATGCAAAGCGTTTGCTCACTTTGGTTGCTAAAGCTCCTTCACCTCGTCCTTGCGTTGAGGATGCCACAGAAGAGGTAGAGCGTGTTTTTTTCTCCACAGGGTGTTTTCGCCGAGGCGGAGTCAGGAACAATACCACCAGGTTTCGTTTGACGACGCCAGTGCTTGTTGACTTCGCAAAAGCGAAGTTGCCAAAGCAGGGCTTTAACACGTTGTCCTTGTTATCCAACACGAGCACTCAACCCAATCGTGATTTCCACAATGCACCGAAAGAAAATTCAGTGATTTCCTGGTGTGCTTTCAGCCAAGGGGGTCTATGGATTCAGGATAGCGATGGTTCAGTGCCATGTCCGACTGATCCATTCCTCCAGAATGGTAAGATTCTTTCCTTCAAAAACGGGGTCATTAGATTTGACGCGAAGGATGTAGTTCACTCTACTCAACCTTGGGTTGGAGATAGGAAAGTCTTGGTTGCGTGTACTGTTTTTGATCCTGAAAAGATTGATGTACGAACAAAACTTGGTTTTGGTTGAAGTTGGTTTTCCACTTGCAGCAGGTTCTCTTGCTTGCGTTTATTCAGGAGTTGAAGCCGAAGGTGCAGCCCCGTCCCCGGATGGATCGGCTGCTCCGGTGCCACCTGACGGGGACGAATCTGGAGTATCTGAGCGAGTAAGGAATCTTCGTGATGAAGCAATGTCAGTCCATCATTGGCTATTCCACTTTCCTACGAACCCCTTCTGTGACGTCTGCAATCAAGCAAAGCTCCTTTCGCAGCGTGTTGGCACAAAGCCACGTGACCCAGAAAGCGAACCAGATCCAATTGAGACAATTTGGAGAAGTTATTGCGATTGACCACATCCATGTTTTCAGATCTCCTGATGACTCCAATGTCAAGTAGTATGTCGTGTTGTGTGTTCGAGATCGGTACACTGGTCTCTTTGCTGCCTCTCCTGCGAAACATAGCTCAACTGATTCGACAGTGTCTTCACTCCGTAGGTTTATGGGAAGAATCAAGAAGGGTTCCATCTAAGCCTGTGTCCCTTGCGTCAGACGCTGCCGATGAGCTTGGAGCAGCAGCAAAGATTGTAGGATGCAGTGGATACCAATTCCATCACTTCCTAATGGCTTTCCTCACAATTCCCAACATGAGCGTGAAATCAGCAGCGTTCGGGGGTGTGAGGTCATCCTTTCTCGAAGCAGACTTTGCCATTCGTCCGGAGTTGTGGCGTGTTGCATACCGTTCTGGCTCCATGGCTTTAAACCTTACCCATTCGGCTCCTGCTGGTGACACTCTGTCTCGTTGGGATTTTTGCAATTGCGCATTTTGGTGCAGATGACATTCCAGTTAAGAAGCTGGTTGTGGGTCAACTTGTCTTTTAGAGAAGCAAGTCTGATGATAAGTTCAGGCCTACTGCTAAACCAGGTTTGTTTGCAGGATGGCATGTTGAACCAGGATTTGCGTATCGCTTGGTGACATACGTCTTCGACCTTGCCAAGGTTAAGCGCAAGTCAGGGGCATGGGATGATCCATTCAGTGTTCCGGAAGCTGAGCTTTATGTGTGAGAAGGAGATCCAGTGTTTCCTTTGAGGAAGGCCGCTGAGCAGTCTCTTCTCAATTTTGGCTCCGCAGACCCATCTTTTGAGATTCCCAATCTGTTACCTTTGCCTTTCTCCTCCTTGTCAGGCCTCGGCCTCACTGAGACAGCCCATCGAGTCTACATTACGTACTCTAAGTTTTTGGAGATAGGTCCCGCTCCTGGATGTTCAGCGGTCTCACGCTCAAATCACAATCCTGATTGTGTTGCTTTATTCGAGGCAGCGTTCGGCGAACCAGCAGAAGGAAGACCGGCTGCTTCAGCGCCACCTCCTGACCCTGCGTTATTTCTCTCATTTGAGCATTTTGACAGTCCGGATGTTGTTCCAAAGCCTGATGATAATGATGATGATGTGGTTGAAAAAGCAGCTGCTGATATCCTTGCTAGGTTGGAACCTGAAGAAGAGCTCTATGAGCCCAGCCTTGCTGGTGATTGCGGTGCGAAGATCCTCTTGCGGACTTTGAAGAGGAAGAGGCTCATTCTCCAGCAGCCGCTGCGCCGTACATCCCTAGGCGTAACTTTCCAGGTGCCCTTGTGCTGTGCGGGTTCTGTTGCGATCAGCGTTCTATGCTGGGCAGGGTTGGTGAAGATAGTGGAGTTCAAGTTGTAAGATTGTAAAGAACAGATTGACCTTGAGGCGCCGGGTTCGATTGAGCACTTGATGGACCAAGTTGTTGCTACACTTGGTTGCGCCTCGCAAGGTGCTCTTGAAGGCAAGGCCTGGTCAAGTTGGACTCGGCTGAATGCTTCCAAGAATCCCAACTACGTGGAGCAACTTGAGATCGAATGTGAGCGCCTGAGGCCAAAGCCTTCGTTGCGCCTGCCCTTCCATGCGTTCCTTCGCTTCCTCATGGCCGTCGTGAGAAGGGTCGGAATCCTCCATTGCCCCTGGAATTTCTGATATATTAGTTTGGAACTGAGCGTTGGAGGTTGTGTCCAGCGGCTCCTCGGCAGGGAGGAGTGGGTTGGTCAGGCAGGTGCGCATGAAGCCAGATGCAAGAAAAAGAACGGGTTGCTTGAAGTGATAATCACGGAGCATCAGCAATCTTTGAAGATCTGTATGCATCATCACCGGCTGCGCTTGAAGGCCTCAATACGGTTGTTGCTTTTGGACTTCTTGAAGGCAACGGATGTACGTCAGAGCCTACGTTCAAGCGGCTCTCAAGTCGAAAAACAAAACGCTCGTGTTGTTACCACCTGAGCTTGTTCCAGACGGTAAATCAGCATATCATCTCTCCAGTTGCCTCATTGCGCAAAGCTTTGTATGGCTCTCTTGAGAGTAGTGCCCATTTGGCCAAGCATTTGCGTGCCATCTTGATATTGAGTTGGGTGGACGTGAGCTTGAAGGGATGCCTTCAGTGTGTTACTTCGAGCGTGCAGGCCTAATCCCTTGTGCGTACGTAGACGACTTGACGTTAGCGCAGGGAGGATTGAGATGCATACAGCATTCTGCTCGTCTGTCAAAGAGCATCGACCTTGAACCCTTTGCTCCTTTGACCAGGGTGCTTGGAAGAACGCGCAGACCTGTTTGGTTTGAGGACAAGCCTGCGCTTTCTCTTGATACTGCGGATTTTTCCAGGCAATGTGTTGAGTTTTATGTTTCCATGGCTGGTCGTGATGTCAAACTTGCGCCAGCACCACACTTGGATGAAGGTTCTTTCTCTGTCTGTGATGATGAGTCACGCAGCCAGCTTGCATCGTCAGCAGCATGCGCCGTGATGAAGTGCTTATGGCTTGCAAGACTTGCGCTTTCTGACATAATGGTTGCTTTCACGATGTTGGCCTCAAGAGTTGCGTCTTGGTCTTCGAATGATGATAGGCGATGCACAAGACTGATCGGATACATTGCTGCTACTCCTGACCTTTCCTCCCATCATGCGCATGGGTAATAAACCCAGTCAACTCGTCTGACTTTGTGTGTGGACTCGGACTTTGGTGGTTGTATCCACACTGCCGTTCGACGGCAGGCTTCGTTCTTGCTCTTGAAGGAGATCAATCCTTTGCCATCCTTTCCTGGTCTTCTCAACGGCAGAAAGCTGTCAGCAGAAGCTCCACTGAGGCTGAGTTCGTGTCGTTGTCGAGCGCATTGTTCAGCCCGATATCAAGCTCGTTTGCTTCGAGCGTAACAAATCATGCATCGCCATGGTTCGTAAAGGATTTTCAGCTAAATTGAAGCACCTCATGAAATCCCACAGAATCAACATTGCATCGACTTGTGAAGTCGTCAATGACAACGACGACATCCTCTTGAATTACATCGACACTGCTGAGCAACGAGGTGATCCTTTAACCAAGGCTCTCGCCGTGCAGGAATGGGCTACCGCGCTAATTCTCCTCGCCATCTCCACTTCAAAGCTTCCGACCAGGGATGTTCCTGCGCTGCTACCACTTGCCTTGAAGGCCTCGGTCGCTCGTTAATTTCGTGCATAACACAGGATGATTGGCTGCTTAAGGCGCCACTTCCTTCACATGCTATGCCCAATTAAGGCTTAGGATGTTTAGGCCTGATCAACCTTTAACATTCTCAACCTGTGCAAAAGCATGATGAATTTGATCACATAATTTGTGCTGAGTTGAGCTCGCGCTGTCAGTTGAAATCGGCATGGAGGCAACATGTGTTTCATGACCTCGGCCCATATGAGGCTGATACTTTTGCGCTGAACTGCAGAAGCGAGAGTTGATCAAACCCGCGATTCTCATTCTTCATGTGAAGCTGCAGTTTAGTATTTCAAGCATGCCAATGCCAAACTGGACCATTTTGGCTCAAGATGCTGAAAAAGGTGCGCAACATCACTAAGTGCTGTTGCTTTGTTTCTTGTGGGTGGAGCTCCCTAAGGACGGTTCTTGCGTTGCTTGGGCTTTTCCCGTGTTACAACGTAAGCTTTGCTTCTGTTGTTCCTTCTTTGAATCAACGGGGATTCGGCCGTTCAACTCTACGGTTTTCAATTTAAGGGAACCCACAAAGCCAAATGCGGTTTTGCAGCCTCCCAAAGCACACGATGCCAGGTCCTTTTATATCCATTCCCTAGGGCCATCAATTAAGGGGCCCACGAAGCCAAACGCAGATTTGCAGCACCCAAGAACGCATTTTGCAGTTCCTTTGTCCATCCCGCACGGCCGTCAACTCAAGGGGACCCACAAAGCCAAATGCGGTTTTGCAGCCTCCCAAATCACATGATGCTAGGTCCGTTGCCCATTCCCAAGGCCATCAAATTAAGGGGCCCATCAAGCCAAATGCGTTTTCAGCCTCCGGAAACGCATGGTGCCAGGTTCTCATCAGTTGGGTGGGCCAACCAGAGTTTTTCTTTCATCCGCCAGGCCCTGAACTTTAGAGGCTGCACAAACCCAAACGCATTGTTGAGCTGCCCAAAAGGCATTTAAAAGGCCCTGTGCTCTTGAAGGTGAGAAGCTTGTCCCGCAACCGGCCAGGAGCAACCCCATCTTCACAGGAGATCGCGGCCTCTAGGAGGGCTGGCGGAAGTTGCACGGAAGAACCGCGAAACGCAAGGTTTGCACACGACTGCATGCCAATGGCGGCCTCCAAAAACGCATTCTGGCCACCTTTTTCTGGTTCTACCGATTCCCAAAACGCATTTGGATCATTTTTTGGCGGTTCCCAATCACAATATAACCCAATTCCTTTTCATAGGCCCAAAACCCAGGCAACCAAACACCACCATGGGTTGTATGCATTTGTCGAACTTCCCAAAACGCATTTGCGTTCTTTCTTTGCGGTTCTCGCTCAACAACCCAAGGAACAGATCTTCACCCTGGGTATTACGCATGATTTGGGCTTCTGAACGCGCATTCTGGCCACTTTTGTGTGGTTCTGACCAAAAACTGTATCCAAGAGGCGCTCTCCTGGCTGCCCAAAATGCAGTTGGATTGTTTCTTGGCGGTTCTCCATCAATACAATGAATCATTACCATGGGCTGTATGCGTTTCTCCGCGTTTTGGTTCTCTTTTTGCGGTTCTGAAGGGTTACCATGCGCAGCATGCGGTTTTTGTGCTTCCCACAACGCATGCCCGTTGATCGTATGTGCAGCGTATTTCCAGTGGCCAACTACTTGCCAACAAAACCGTGTTGAAAAAACATTGCGACACTTTCCCCTCAATGGATTTTGTGTGTTCTGAATCCCAGTTGGGATCGCAGACAACAGGTTCCGTTTAATGCGCCAAACAAAATTATGAAAGGAAAAAACATTGCAAAAATCACGGCGCGCGGAAGGCGGCGGAAGCCCGGGCAGAAAAGGTTTTTTTGGGGAGAGACGGTACCTTAGCTTAGAACAACACCGGCTTTGGGAAGATTAGTTCACCTCGTCTCTTAGTTGAACTTGCCGCGCATGATGTATCACACACATATGCGGGTGTTATATATTGCATATATTATGGGCGTCAACTTTGATAATCCGGCATGGAAAGCCAACATTTGGCGCATGCAGTCTCAGAAGTAGGCATGTGTAGGCTGGTTCTGAGAAAGCCTTCCGGTTGAGGATTTCCCTTCGCAGCTAGCAGCAGAGGTAAAGAGGATGTTTTCCCCAAAATACTTCGATCTGTTGGAAAGCTCCCGCTCATGCGGCCTATTCGTGAAGTTTTTCCATGCCCTGGCGTAGTCAGGGCAACCAGCGGGTATGCCAAAAGAATATCAACGCGTCCGCTGTATGCTTTCCTATAGAATCTTCATACAGGGCAGGTGTGCGACCACCAAGACAAGAGTCTCGCACTCTTCAACCAACCATTCACATCGTTGGGCGGGAACTCGCGAACCCAGCCTAACATTCCGTTGCGTGGCATACCCGGACATCTGTGCAGGGAACCATGAGCCTTAACGTCTCTGGGAGATTCATTCGGTCAACTGAGTAGCATGTAGGTGCCTCCTGAAGCCACAAGGCCGGGCGTCTGCAAAACTCCAAGGCCCAGATAGCCATTAAGCGGTGACCGCTCTGTGGCCCTGAGACGTGGCATAATGTGCTTCGAGGAGTTGCTGCGTGCAAAAGTATCTTCCACTTGAGGCTGGTCTGCATGACAACCTGAACCTCTATGATCTTCGTTGATTTAGGTGGTGGATCCCAATGGTACGCGATACCTCGGCACAGAATTATAGGAAGTCCACAACTCCATCAATTTCTGCACTGCCCCCCTCCTGGAACAACATTAATTTTAGCATCTGATGGCTCATGGTTTGTCAGTGCCTAAAACCAAAAGGGTTGAGAACTTAACACACAGAAGGCTAGCTGTCAGAAATGTTCATCTTCATGGGAAGAAGGCCGCCCAGCAAAGGTGCATGTACTGTAACAAAGGCGGCCAAGTTGCATTTCGCTGATATGTCATGGGAGGTTCAGCCCAAAGAAGGCTGTTGTTCAGGGCTTTCCGGGACGCCTGATGCACAAGTGCCAGACGTCTAGCAACAACCATGTGTTTAGATGCGGTCATGCGCCGTAAACTTGGCTACCGTCCCACCCCGGGCTGGAATGCAAGACCCCAACAAGACCCGACCGCCACGTGGGAACTGAGTTTTCCCGAACACCCAGTCAAAACACCGATGTGGTATCGAGTGGGAGTTTTGGCAGGTCTAGGAAGTAGTTTCCATAAACAAATAGGGAACCCTAACTTTGGAAATCCTCAGGCATAGAACCAGCATGGCTAGTTGCCTCCGCTAATCTCCAACCCCTGGTTGAATCCAAAACTTGATGACGTAGAATGCAACCAGCGACTGGGATATGCCTGATCATTATTGAGCATAGGCCTTCTATATTCCCAGTACAGACATAAGAATTAATTTTTGGGAGGGCCCCTGTATCTCTCCCAGGCGACAAGAATCCCGAAATCCAAATGTCAGCTGCTGCAAGCAGCACTTCTGTCAAATCCGATTTCACATGTAGCTGTAGGAAGTGTAGTACAAGTGCTGATAAAAATTGATACTGCGCACCACGAACCTTGGGAAGTTTTCTGTTCTTGCACTTATCCCAAGTCAGGCGCCTTTCATGCGCACGACAAAGCATAAAGGTCAGCTCACACGGGAAGATTTTCGTTCAACAGCCAGGCGTCCTGGAGGACCGCGCAGCTATCCGGGAGATTGTCCGGGCCGGCGCACAAGAAGCAGAGGCCACAGGGCCTAGATTTAGGATGAAGGACAAACGGCACTTGATCCTTTCATACTAATATTAACTGAAATGCCCCCCACCCTGATATCCTCCTTAAGAAACCTCATACATCGGGTGATATATTCAACACTAGGGGTGGTGGTGGTGGTGGTGGTGGTGGTGGTGGTGGTGGTGGTGGTGGTGGTGGTGGTGGTGGTGGTGGTGGTGGTGGTGGTGCTCTGCATGAGGCTTTGAGTCTGCAGGCATTGGGCTCGGCTCACCGCTGTCTTCACAGTGCTTTGAATGTGGACAGCACAGGAAAGGGCTGGACCAGATAAAGCCAAGAGTCTTTAGGCTCCAGTGATTTGAGCAAGGGTCATGAACACAGTTCGCATGAAAGCCACTCCTTATTCTCGGAGCTGTACTGAACATTGTGTACATACTAGTGATGTAAGAAGCCTTCGGCTAAGTGGCTTGAAAGGCTTGACGGATTTGCATGTTCAACCTCGTCAGAATTATCATTAATCCCGTCATTGCTGGTGTTAGATCAGGGGTTGGAGTGAATCTACATTTTTCCTATTCGTTGCCCTTAGGATTTCGATGTCCTACAGTCAAGCCTTTGTTGAGACGTTTCACTTCCCACGAGTAGGTTTGAGAAGCTTTTTGATTTTTCTTACCCTTGATCTGTATATAATACTTAAAGAATTTCACTTTTTAGGGCCCCCAAACCTACCCTAGAACAATCCCCAAACAGAGCCTGGCTGCGTCACTGTAGGCAGCCTCGAATAAGGGCGACATTTTGCAGAAGGCAGGACGTAGCCGCAGTGGTTGCCAAAGCCGCGTTCTGTGCAGGGAGTGTTAGATCTATGCTACGAATACCCTCATGATCTCTCATGTCTAGGCTGGACACTTTCAAGTTGATACTGCTTCACCCATAGACTGCATGCTGAGCTGCCAGCGAAAGTGCTTGATAGCGTTTGGGGTAGCAAGCTTGGGGCCCTTCAGGACTCTGGAAGGACAGACGACCCCTTAGCCCCTCCGTGCAATTCACAGCATTCCTTAGAAGATGCCCAGACTCTAGCCTAAGTTGGTAAATTTGATGGACTCAGAACCCCCGGTACCAAAGCACGAACCCTGAGGATGTCAATCAATTGCGTCACTGTAGTGGGATTAGGAATAGGCTTCCCTTACCAATCCTCCAAGCTCTACCGGTTCAAAGCTGTGGCAGGCCAGCCAGGAGGCCTGAACACTCCAAACCTTTCCATTCAAGCATCGACCGCGCGAGAAAATCCGGTCTCCATCATGCTTGGCTGAGCTGGTTTTGCGGCAAAGTTGGATAAGGGTTGACAACTTGCGCAACTCTAGGTAAGAGCGGTTGCTTGAAGTCATGTGAAGACTGAACTGCATGCAGAAAGTAGTCGTATGAACTAGTCAAGGCTTGCGCCTTGCATGCCCAACCTGAAAGGCCCCAATCAATGGGGCCTCTGTGGGTCTTTGCACAAATGCGTCGCCTCCAAGCCTCTCGCTAAATTGCTGCTGTTCTGCAATCATGTTCGGAGATACTGTTGTGCCGGCGTTCTTGTACTTGTCATTGTTGGGGCTTATAGGCACATGCACCTTCACATGGAAAAGGACTGCGACAAATTGAAAGTTGCTTGTACAGCATTTTCAGAGCACTCTAACTTCGAGAAACCAGATTGCATAATAAGTTTCACGGCACGAGCAACAAGAAGAGCGCTGTTTGTTGTGTTTATTATCCAGGTTCACCTTGAAGAACCTGTAAAGTCGGTTTCCGCTAAATAGGCACATGCACCCTTGATCCTGGATGTTTTCCTTTCGCAGCTTCCACGTTTGCTTTTGCCGTATCTGCTACCAGCAATTAGGATAGAGCTTGGAGCGCCTACTGCAAATCAACTGCCCGGGTACCCAGCTTTTTTTTTGTAAGATATGGACCGTTATCCATACATATATATATATATACACATACAGCCGTAAGAACTTAAATCTATGGACCGCTAACTCTTTCCCAGAGACTCTACAGTATCTCATGTTAGCTCGGTGCAGGTCCAAACTGAGGGCAGCTTCATCATATTTGATGGATTAAGCTTGCTCGAGCAATCTAGGCTTGAAAGAGGATGTGCAGCTAAGGGCGCATGCAGCCTTCCTAAGAGCACCCATCGTTTATCAGCGGCAGCACACCCTGAATCCGAGTAGACTTCTTTATCCACACCGTGAGCTCACAGGATTGTGCTAGACCCTATGCACACCCTGACGCTGTTGATACGTAATGCGCAAGCAAAGCACAAGAGATCTAGAAAAACAAGCACCTAAAATCAACACCCTAAAATCCTTGAAGGTGCTTGTCTCAGACAGAGTTCCAGACCCCCGCAAAGTAAACATCAGGGGGTCAAGTGTTTAGCTGAAGCACACGATTGAGTGGAAGGTGGTCGGTACGAGTTTGTTGCTTGGAGTTTCCTGGCTTCGAGGGTTTCCAACCTGGCATAAGTCCAACATGACATCGGCACACAAGCCGTTGACTGCCCAGGCCAAATCAGCAACATGGCCATGCATCGTGCTTTGGCAGCTCAGCCCTTAGAACGGCAGATGGGCCGTACAAACCTTCGACCAAGCTTCTGTCTCTGGTTGATGTGAGGCTTTTGGTAAGGCATGCATAGGGCTGTCCTCAACCGGTGCTGGAATTGGTATTACAGAATACTACGAACCATTTCCCTTTATACTGGAACCTCCCACCCCCAACACTCTGAATGGATTTTACTAGAATACCGCAATGGGAGAATCGGCCCCAAGCTCATGCAGCACAGAATCTGAAGCAAAATCCATCTTATATACGTTGTTGGGGCTGGGAGGTCACATGTCCAGCCCCTCTGCTTTCAAAACAGAATGCAACACCTAATGTTTGCCAAGTTTTCGCAGCAATTGCCCTGCTGTCAGCACCAACTACTCACAGCTTAGAATGAGGATGTCCCGGCATGCAAGATGAGCCACGAGGAAGGCCGAACCAATTGAGATTGCATCTCGAGGCCCAGGTCGTACATGGTGCTGTAGGTCCCCCTTTTTGGGGCTCGAAATAGGCCGATTTATAGCCTAATTGGTCCTTTGTGTCTTTAAGTAGTAAAGAAGGCGCTCCCAGTTCCCCGGACTAAGTTAGCGCCATAATCGGGATTCTAATAGGGATACTAAGGCTTAGTAGTATGGATCCTAATTCGGGGCCATAGGATAAGGATGTCCATAAAGTAGGGTAGATGCGTTCACTGGCTCCTGCAAAGTGGCTTCCCTATTTCCGGCATCGCGCCAAACAGAGAGGAAATGCGAGGGAGAAGCCCCCCAACAGGTATGCCCCGCCAACTTCCCAGAAATGATCGATACGTATCAAATCAGAGTCTCTTGGTAAGGACGGTAAGGACCGCATTGCATGCCGATGGCCCCGGAAGTCATGAGCAGCAGCCACACATTAGGCGTAGGCTTGATTTGTTCTAGTTTTCTCGACATAAAACGCAGAGAAACCCCTATAGAGCAAACAGAAAGTACCTCTCACAGGGCCCCCAAAACCTACCCTAATCCCAGCAAGCCTCTATGCAACCCCAGATTTGATTTGATTTTCCTTGTTCTTTTCCATCTGATTCTCCATTGTTAGGGGCGAATATCCCCAATACAACCGCGTGTAATCCCAATATCTATATCTGTCATACAGTGGCTTGCATGTTTTTCCTAATATTCCTATGTAACCCCTATGCAACACTAAAACCCCAAACCCTAGGCCCTTTCTATCCCGCGTAACATCTTTAAAGGAACCCCTATAGAATCTTGCAGAACCCCATAAGCAGTAGTCTCTATTTTCTGTCCAGTCTCCTTAAAAATCTAGTATAAGCACCCAGATCTAGCCTGGACATGGGCAGCCTCTAAGGTCATCTCCACGGCAGTGAAGCCGGTTTGCAAATTTGCGAATTGGAGATCTGGGCGTTTTCCAAAGTTTAGCGACTTTTTCAAGACAGCGGATAGAGAAAGGTCATATAGGGGTTATATAGGGATTTCATAGGGTTCAGTGTTTCCTAAAATTAGGGGCACCTGTGCTCCCCATTAAAAGGATTGTAATATTTTGGGATCTATGTTTTGGTCCGCCTATTTACGGAACTGCCATCTATGGTTACTCAGAGGGTTCAAAAGGTGAGGTAAGGGAAGCTTTTAGGTGCGAAGTCTGGCTGTAGGAGATTAGCGACATAGTGGAGTCGACAAGAGGGATCCTTCTTGCGCCTACTTCCCTTTGTTTTTATCTCTTGAGCCCTCGGGTGATTTCGGGGCTGAAGCCTACATTTTTATTTGTTTAACATAGCAAGATTCTGATTCTCCCCACGACCACAAAATGCTTGGCCAGGCAGACTTTCAGGATTTGCTCCGTTGTTTCTGCGCTTCTCATCTCGTTATGTGGCTTTCTGACATATTCCTGCACATGATTTTTAATCATTATGGCCCATTATCCCCATGTATCCCCTATAAAGCCATGAGAAATCAATGTTTAGAGTCTAGAGACGCCGAAATCCATCCCAGCAGCATGCGGCTTCATAATCTCATTTGAGCTGAGACAAAAACCATCTCTCTACGGTTTATTTACAGAACTGAGCAGATCATTGGAAAACGATAAGAGTGAATACAACAATAATGTAGTAATTCATGTTATTTGTCAGGAAACGATAAGAGTAGAGTAAAAACCTGGATAACCTCATTGGATAGCAGGCTGGCCTCCAAGTCTTGGGCGCCGCTCATTTATGATCTACTTCCCAAGTCCCCTGGGCCTCTAAGTAAAGCAAGTACAGGAGGGGAGTTGCCATGTAGGGACGTTATATCAGTAAAAGCCTTATATTCCTCCCCATGGTCCCTATATACCCCTTGTATATCCCGCATGTAAACTCCTGCAGTTGGAGGCTGCCCTCCTGTAATTGCCCTTAGCTCTTGTACGACTAATGGAAAGGAGGATGTCTCGAAAGCCAACGAATTCCAATATTGGAGCATGAGGGGCCGGTTCTCGCATTGCACTGGCGCATGCTGTTGCTAAATGTAGGGCTGATCGCGAGTTGAGAAATTAGTTGAGGTGCACAGACTGCAGAAATTGGATATCGTGAGACAGGCAGGCCTACGTTCCCTTTTAAATCTGAGATGTTGCGCTTCATCTATCTGGAACGGCAGTGTTTGGGACTTGTGTCTCTAGTGAATTCTCGTCGAATGCTGCCTAGGACTTTCTTGGCCTCCTTTGCTGCCGCAGCAAGCTCGCCGAAGTGTGCCCAGCTCAGCTGGTGATGCACTGGCTGTTCTCAAGATTCCGGGACCTCCCATGTGCCCTGCAGGATACGTCTAGAGTGTGCAGAAAAGTCAAACTCTAATCATAAGAAAGTCTCACAGTCAGCACAGCTGCGTCCCTTGTTGCGGTCTTACATGCTATCGGTCCTTAGAACAAAATTCGGCTTGGACTCAATATCGGCCTATGCTTTTAAGCGTCGGATGGAGGGACTGTAGATTTCTAGAAGAACTTGAGGTCGTCAGGCTTGAAGTGTCAGGATTTGCAGCTTTAGGACCTTAATGATAGTTTTGGTTGCAGAGCAAATTACTGGCTTTTGCCAGGTTGTGAAACAAAAGATTCGTTTGGCAGCTCTCATGTCGAAGCTGAGTATTGACGGCCGCGGAAGATTCTCACCAGACCTAGCAGTAGTTTCCATAAAGGGGGGGGGGCGTAGTATAGACCCCCAATAAGTTATAATCCTTATTATGAGAACCACTCAATGGTGCAACTGTTTTTCGTAAACTTTCAGGTGTGGCTGCTGACCCGGAAGCTTGGACTTTTGATGGGGCGGAGACTTTGGAAGCAGGACGGCAGTGATTCAAGATGTCCAAGGGGTATACTAGGATCTATAGGGGTTACGGAATGGATAATCAAATGGAATAGAACATGGACAAGTAAATGGAAGCTAGCTTTATTCTTGGGTCTATCAGGATTGTAACAATCACGCCGGATGTAACAACAGGCCATCGCCGCTCAAATCCTTTCAGTATTGCCTTTTGCTGCCGATGTTCTAAATCAACAGAGTTCTGAATTTCACCGCCCCACCTTGCTGCAAAGCCTCGGTAAGAAGCCATGCTGCTCCCAAATTGCCAAATCAGCATAGAGAAACATCAGCCGGATAGTCCTTGAATCATCAAGCAGGACGCACAGCTGGGGTCAAGTGCATCATGGACGGAGAGCCAAATGTGGCTGCTTCGCCGCATGTGTAGGGGTAAGGCAGCTGCGGCGCGGTTTTGCAGAGTGTGCAGCTTTGCTATTAGACTAACAGATGAAGGGGAAGATACGGACTAAGGCCCTAGGCTTTTGAAATCCAGAGTGCTGAGAGAGGGAGGGAGAGAGATTCTTTGGCTGCTTGGGCGGGCCACATGGCACCGGAGCATTGCAGCAGGGCACAGCTTCACAAGCCGACAGAGACAGAGAGAGAGTGAGAGAGTTGGTTTCTTTGAGGGCAGGGGCAGGATATCTATGCGTATTGTCAAAACATTGGGGTAACATCTGCTGAAACGGCGTTGGACAGGGCTCGGCGAAAGGATCATGAGCTCAAGTTTGTTGCGGGGATGGGTGGATTGGGAATGTGAGCCTGGCTGCCTTTTCTGCTAGTGATTCGCATTCTTACTAGTGATTGGGTGGGCGTCTGTCGCCATTGCCATTGAGATCGTGGCGCTGCGGCGGATGCTTCTGCGGTCTGCATACCGGCAGACAGACAGAGAGAGAGAGAGAGATGCACAACAATTGGATTGGCATGGCCATCGGACGTGCATTGGTGCGGCAGGAATCTTGTCTCAGTTGCATGTCGGCCTGACAGTCTGATACAGCATTGCCAATGTATTGAGGGGTCCCAGCATGTTAGGATGCGCCGACGTCTTGGTCACTAGGCGCTCAGGGTCCCTTGCCTTCACGCCCAAACAATCAGATCAAGACCCCAACTCATGAGCCGGGATTAGATGTGGAGCCAATTTCAGGGATAATTAAGGGGAACACTGTCTAGGCGTATGGCAAAAACGCAGCTTCCGACGGATGCACCCCAGTATGGTTTCTGTTCAGCGTTTGTGGACTGTTGTTCCACCAGTGCCTCATTGCTGCTGGTATTCACCGGCCGATAGTCGTCCCAGGACCTGATCACCTGTCCCGAATCTTCCATCGCTGAGTCTTGCCAGCAGTTGAAGTGAATCTCGCGCTCCTAGGAATTCAGGAGTTCTGAAACCCTTACCCGCAGATGCCCGGAAAGCTCGTTGCACCTTTTGTTCAGGCTTCTTCAGGGCTGGAAGTTGCTTCCACTACGCCCAGCTTTGAATTTGTGAGATGCTGGAGATTTTGCTTCTGACCCAAAGGGGCAGCCTGCCAGACTTGAAAGGGGCATCCCCCTGTTTGTGAAGATCATAAACTATTCGGGTATGGTAAGGCACGCAGGTCAGTGATCTGCGTTTTCGATTCAGACGCCTTCTCGACGTTATGGCTGACGATTTTTAGTGGCATGTTTTAACCACGCTTCTCCTCTTAATAGTGATGAGCACCTGCAGAAGTAGTCTGGCCGTTAGCTTGTGATTGTGAAGTGAAGCCAAAACAGCCATGCCCTCGTTTTGCCAATGACCTTGGCAAGTTGAAGCAAGGCAAGAATTGGCTTGCTTGCTGCACTCTCTACACAGAAAGCGCAATGCGCCTTAATGCAAAATGGACACGCTTGTCTTATGTAAGGTTCGTTTCGGGTATAGGCATAGCCTAAATCTGATATGAAATCCTAGTCTCATGTTGGGTATTTCTATTGAGGAATTTGGTTTCTCTGGGTACCCGCCGTGTGCTTCAACTTCTATGCCTCATGTTTGTTCTTCTGACGGATAGTCAAGAGATTAACAGAGCAGTTTGATTGCATTCTGCGAGCCTGAATGAAGAATGAAGGACGGCAATGGGCAGACCGTGATCGGGCACGAGGTTGATTTTGAGTGCAGCTCTCGCACTACCCATCTGTACAGAAGAGGTATTCTGCTGTTACTCTGAAGTTATCAGGAGTGACCTTCCACAAGTGCCGTGCAAGCACTCACTCGCTCATTCACTCTCTCTTCCTCCCTCTCTCCCCACCTCGTTCTCGTCTGTCTACCCTGAGATCCTTGGAGGTGGCATGTGGCCTGCGTCAGCTTGCCGCTGCTGATAATACTACGACCAACACCTCGACGTCGACGATGACGAGCACTACCACAATGACAATGACCTCGACCACCACCCATACGATGACTATGACAACAACGTCGACTATCATGAACGAATCCATGGACGACTCCAACATGACAACAACGGACCCGAATGTGACTCGCCTCTCAAGTGGCAGCGCCCACATACTCGTATGGAAGTTCACCTCATATACTAGTGTCATTATACACTCCGGGAGACCGGAAGAGACAAGAGGATTGCACAACACCTGCGAATAGCCGAGGCGACTACCACCGCTGGCGGAGCTGGGGCATCTGTCAGTGGGGCCTGCGCAGAGTCCGTTTCTGGGATAAGTGTTTGATTTTTGCTGGTTAAGGAAACCGAATAGTTGTCATCAATGCTGTGTATTGTGTAGAGAGAAGCAAAGCTGAGATTTTGGCTGTCTTCAGCACCACGATCATGGCCTTGGTGATGCAGTGAAGAAATGGCACTGCGGATACCTAATGCCGCTTAATCAGATGGGAAGGCTAGTTGCCTTGTACAGTAATCAATGCTCGACTTCCTTTCGGCACTACGTAACACTTAGAGGCCCGGGGACGCAGTAAGTCGATGATAAGTGGGGGTGTATGTATAAGTGCCCTGATTGGGGTTGGCCGATGAAGAACCCCATTTTTGACCCACTTGCTCAGTCCCCCGGGCCTTCGAGTACTGAGAAAAGGCCTAGCCTCCGTGCTCAGTTTTTGACAGTAAAGGCTGTCTTGCAGTGCAGATGCTGACGCAGATTTGCCCCGAGAAGTTGGATAAGCCGTGAAGCCTTCCTGGCAGTTTGTCCGGAATGAGGGAATTTCCCTAGATAGTGGGGTTCCGAGTACCCCCATTTGGGAAGAGTAATTTAGGCCAAGTCCCATGTTAATTGGTCTAGCTTCGACCTTAGCAACTCAGACTACGGGGGAAGTCTTGGTTTTCAAAGCCGGGGGCATGCTTGCAGCGTCGACCCTCCAGACCGCACATGACTCGGATGACGGTCCAAAAAGTGCATCCCCAAACCTGAAGATTTTACCAGCCCTTGCAGCTGAAAGCTTGAACGGATCCTCGACCTGTGACAGGCCTATTGCAGTTGGAATGGGGGCTTAAAATCCTTAAACACCACATCCATGATGCAATAATTTCCGCGCACGCTTCTGAACCATGGTGCGCAGGGACAGTAGCAGTGGTGGTGGTGGTGGTGGTGGTGGTGGTGGTGGTGGTGGTGGTGGTGGTGGTGGTAGTAGTAGTAGTAGTAGTAGGCGCCCCCACCCCC